>VUQG01020784.1:0-23065 GCA_015106755.1 Etia nguti | reverse complement strand
GTATTTTTGTATTTCCTTCTGATATCTGTACCTGAGCTGAGGTAACGCAAAAATTTCCCCGTCGTGGGATCAATAAAGTCTTATCTTATCTTATCTTATCTTATCTTAAAATGCCAGCTTCTTCATTCTTCTGGGAGTCTGAAGTATCTCCCCTATTGCTAGGACTGCAATCTTCTGGACAGAGACTTCTGATGTTGCCAGAATCTGCTGGAGCCATGCTTCCAGTTCCAGGTGTTACATCTGATAATGCTGTAATTACAAATGTGTCTTTTTTGGCCCTGACCAGTTGTTCCTTTAAGCCCTGTTTCAGCTGATCTTAACTGTCACACAGTCTTTCTTACAGATGTTTCAACTTAGACTGCCACACCTGTGACAACAGTGGTCATCCACTCCTCACCAACTACCATTGTGTCTGACCAGTTGGTTGACAACTGCCTGCCTCGAACTTAGCCCTGTTGTTCTCAATCACATTAAGAGGACTTCCAATCCATATACAGCACTGTCACTAGGTTGACCCCTTGGGTATACTTTTACGTGCATGCTGTCCCAGCTTGGGACTCAGATCCTGCTGCTATGTACTTCCTAGTCTCTTAGGCAACTTGTGGAATATGCAGCTTGGATCCTGTCAGCTGTGACTGACTCCTTCCTGGTGCTCAGGGTCTGTTGTTGTGATCAGAGGCTGTCCTTTCATGTTCTGTTAGGCAGGCTTTTGCAAGCCGCTTGGTATTTCTCTATGCAGGGGCTTGATCTCTTACCATATTTCCTGCTCCTGTTCCATCAATATGGCGGTTGTGGTTTTGATGGTTATGTAAATGTCGGGATCACCAGATTCAAGAGCATGCTAGCAAGGTAATATTGTGTTTAACTGCAAACATAACAAAAACTCATGTGATGACTACTTTCTAAATCAAAACTTTAGCTTTGTGATGCACAGAGAGGCCAAACTGAGAAACTTCAATGTGGCCTGTAGTGCATTAAGGCAACTATAAATAAAATGGACATTAATAGCACTCCATAGCCTTTAATGCCTTCTATAACCAGCTATCTCGGATTACTTTTTATAAATTATTATTATTTTTTGAAGGTAGTTTTTACAACTTACTTAAGATACAAACATTATGAGTGTAATTGGCATTACAAAACAAAACCTAATAAGCACTGAAGCCATAAAGCAGCTGTACTGTGACACCATGGCATGAAATTACTGAGCGGTCTCGAGAAAAAACAAAGAGGAAAGAACCTACAGGTTTCACAGCACTGAGGGACACTTCTGTGAGCATAACACCTCATTTAGATTAAATTTAATTAAAGCATATAATAAAGAAGACATACGTCATGTTTTTATGTAATTCACACTGAATATTTCATCAAAGCACAGATGTGAAAGCAGAAAATCAACATTTTTTTGTGTACTGAGCAGAAAGAAGAAATGATGTCTTTTAGCTGTAGCAGGTCATGAAGGAAAAAGCAAAGTTATTATTGACCAAACTGAGAAGGGGATTCATGTGAATTGCATCTCACCAATTAGGACTGATTAACCATCGACCGTGCTTGTGATTATACCCTTAAAAAGAGAAAGATTAATAAGGAACATTAAATCCCGTGTATTTCTTTTCAAATCCCAAATTGTGAATCATCTAACTTTGTCTCAGCTGCTGCAGGCTGATATGTTTCTGTGAAATCTGTGTAGACCCATCCGCATACAAGCTCATGGCCATCTGGTTTAATTTGCACTCAGCCTACTCAGAATTTGTGAAATATTTTACAAATCATTAACCTTCTTGTCCTTTTTACGCGTTTCAGCAAAAAGTTCCAGTTGTATTTTACTGCACTGTGGGAGTCCACAGATAGCTGAACAACTGAATAATTCAACTTTTCATTATCTGTCTCTCCCACACAAGTCAGTGTCAATGACCTGAACTTGAATTTTTTCAGACTATATATATATATTGATATATATAGGGATGGAATATTTATATATACATATATATATTCCATCCAGCTAAGGATGGAAATCAAATAATCAAATATCTGCATAAGCCTTCTCCTAATATTTTAACTACAAGCTGTTTACTCTGACAGGCTGATCAAACACACTGCTGTCTAGAGAAGCGACAGGCAGGCAACACTTCAATTTATATGTATCACATGCTCTTGCTAATATAGTATGCCTTGCCATGAGTGTGTTCACAAGAACCTTTGTCAGCAGGACAAAAGACAATGGCAGCGGCAGTTTACTGATCAGAGATTCCCGTCTTAGTCTTTCATCTTGTAAAATGACATCTCCACTAGACAAAATCTGAGAGGCAAGGCTTCGATGGTTTGGACATGTGCACAGGAGGGAAGTGGAATTGGATAAAGGATGTTGAAGATGTAGCAATGGAGCTGCCAGGTAGGAGGAAAAGAGGAAGGCCATGCAGAGGGTTGGTGTGACAGAGGAGGATGTTAGGGGACTCTCAAAAGGAGCAATTGAAAGAAGAAGAAGACAGAAGACACACTTGAATGCTGACTGAGGTTGAGTTCTTGTTTTTTCTTTGTTTTTACACTTTTGACTTTTTAAGCAAGACCTTCCCTAAAAAAGGGATCGTCTGGAGAGGACCATATTTTGTTTTATAACCTGTATCACTCAAGAGAAACGTTGCTCCTCACTTTTTAAGCCTCGAGGACAGGGTGTCTATGATTTCTAAAAAATAACTAAAATGTTTTGTTCACTGTGTTTGAGTTAGGCTTACACTAAATGACTGAACTTTCTTTGATATAAATCACTAACAAATTCCAACAAGATATCAGCAAAAAAACAAATACAAAGGAAACAAAAAGGTTTGAGCAGATATAAGAAACCAGCTGAACTATTGCAGGAATTTTCCAGCTTATTGTGTGTCAGACTGTTTAACAATTTTCTGTAAAACTAAATGAAGTCACCCATTCTTGTCATTGGAGCCTTTATTTTTGTCTTTGTCTTACGTACATCCAACCATCTTCAAAGCAAGTGTGTGTGTGTGTTTGTGTGTGAAGACTGAAACAACTGCACTACTTACAGTTTATTTAAACGATAAACAATGAATACAGTTTGAAAAGTGCCAGTTCATACTGACTGATATAATAACAAATCAAAACACGTTAATGCTGACCAACGTTTTTGTCCACTAGGTGGCAGTATTCCCTGCTCCCTGTATGGCACATTCACACCACTGTTGTCTTCTGTGGCAGCTGAATGAATTCATGGTGACAGGAAAAACCAAATCGTGGTTTGTCTCCGTCCCGCTCGTGTGTGCGGGGATGAAGAAAAGACACCGGCCACACAAATGTCTCTAATCTGTTACAAGGCACACAGAGCAAATCACAGCCTGTTACTGCAGCTAAGAGCCCGCCAAGCCTAACTCCTGCATCATCTGAACAAGCACAACAGTTCAGGTCAGATGTCAGTAAGTAAAAATAAGAAGGTGAGAGTTCAGCACGATCAGCAAGCTAATAATTGAAAGTCTGGACAAAACAGAGCGACACCTCGTCAAAAAGTGCAAAACATGTTGGCATCTTACTGACAATAAATGAGACAGCTAGACTGTGTGTACCAAGCATATGTGTGTCAGTTTTACACAACTCTAACATATAAAATTACAATACAGTACACTTTAACTGTAAGGCACTTTACATGTACTTTTCATTTACAAACTGTGTCACATAATACATCAAAAAATGTATACTACATCACTGATTTCAACGATAAGGCACCCCTGTATAGGCTGGTTCATATGTCAGGTGTTCATGATCAATGACAAAGAACCCGCTGTTTGTGTTACGCTGCAAACACTGAAAACCTTTCTGTCATTTTCCCATCACACCCAATGACACAATCTCATTTATTGCTTTGCTATAACACAACTCTTAATCCACAGGTAGCTGCAGGTCTCCAGTAGAGTCCTTTTGGCCCACCAGATTTAATAAAAAAAACAACAACAACAACTTCCAAACACCAAACTTTCTTTCTTTCTAGAACAGAAACTTAGTGGGTGTTGGTATTCTACAATTTTGAATGTAGAGTGTGCTGAAATTGTGAGTTACATTGAAACATCAAAAGTTGACCCCCTTCACCTCAGCTCAATAAGAAAGAGAGTGAGAGAGAGCCACAGTGGTTGAGTGAGAGAGAGAGTGGTGATCACGGGAACAAATGAGAGCAATAAAACATTATTTTCTGTTTCACTTCGGTTACATTTTACATATTAACACGCCCACACCGCCACATAAAGCCACAGGAAGGTGCCACATTATGGTATTTTTAGTGAAAGCAGCTGAAGCACACGCTGCATCCTGTCTGATGTGGTCTCTGTGCTCTGAATATGTAGCTCAGGCCAACCCTCTGTCAAAGAGATGGAAATAATTCATGTAATTCATGAAAATTTCAAGAGATTTTTCATTACAGTCATCTCTCCTAATACCTACTGGATACGTAACACTTAAACTGTGAGTAGAAAATTAAATTCTACAACCACACTAGAGAAAACCAAAATGATTGAACTGGTGTCCTTAGAAGAAGTTGCTTCGAAAACAAAGACCGCGTCTGGGACTACTCTCAGTCAGTTGCTGACTTCAAAGATGGCAATGCAATGGAAATAAGATGGAGTTAGTCTGCTATCAGTTTGCAATTGAATGGGGTCAAGTTAGCATTTAAATGCAGTCAGTTTTTGTTAATATAGTGATCAACTGCGTTAAACTGGTGAAAAATGCAAATTCATTGCTGTCTGTATCCACAGAAATTCATATTAAACAGAAATGTACCTTAACTGCTACAGTGATGTAGTTGCTGCATTATGGTCATTTACCTGCAAGATGACATAGGCGCTCAGCAGAATTGCTTTTATATAGAAATATAATGAGAATATAATTTTGGTGGCAAGCAGTTGAGTTACTACAACAAGTTGTTGAGTGTTACACACTTAACCTCTAGGCAACCAAATGTTCGTCCCAACTATTTGAGATCAGTCGCCAATGTGAAAAAATTCAGTACAATCAATGACTGATTTTTCCTAGTCACAATGAGGTTGTCATTCTTTTTTTCTCTATGTGACTCAGACATATCTGAAAAAGCAAAGAATAGAAGAGGTGGATACTGCAATGTAACCCATGAGTACCAGCGTGCTAGCTCAGATTGTTGTATCTACTTCTCAACCACCACAGTCAAGAAATAGCCAGCAAAATAAGAAGAATACGATTAAAAAGGGAAGTTTTATTTGTACCTTCAGTGCATAGCAAGCACAGAGAGTGAAAACTAAGGAACTAGCTTACTACTTTTTTTAGTGTCACCGTGCTAATTCTGACTTGCTAGGAGATACATACCGGCATCATAAAAAACACTACAGCCCACAAATGTTCAGCACAATAAGAAGAAAATAAGATTAAGTGTGGGAAAATTAAGACACTGCATATACCAGCAGCTCTGTGAGACACAGGGGAACTTGGGCTCAATGCTAGCATGCTAAAATGCTCTTTATGACAATGCTAGCATTATTAGCACAAGGAATGTTTAACATGTTCCCCATCATAGCTTAGCAGGTTAGACAGATAACATTTGGCTGGAAATACATAGCACTACTGAAGCTTATTAGTTGCAAAACAAAGTGTATAACAAAATAAAAATGAAAGTGTCAACCCTATGACCCTCATCTGAAAATTGTATTCATCTGATATTTGTTGAGATATTTCAGTGTGGCTAAAAGTAGCAGCAAACCCAAAACCAGACTGGTACCTCTATCCCTTGGGGGCCCTTATTACATTATTTTTTCACTACATATTTAAAACTCCATGCTTTTTGATCTTATCATTTTTAGACTCTTTTTGATAGAGACTTCATTTTCTGGCATTGTGGCTTAAAAATAAAAAAAAATAAAACGAAATGAAATATAACCACAAGTAAAGTAAAAATATGACTATATGGTCACTGCAAAACTTGGTAAGTAGGGATGACAAAGTGTTTGACAGCTGGACTCAACACTTAAGTATTTCCCATAGATGTGGCTGCAGTCCTGTGGGTTTTCTATAAATGTCCCAGTGTAGTAAAATCATTTCTTTGGGGTAGATTTTGGATTCAATTTTAAGCACCCCTTTAGTGTCATTAAACTTTATTTTACAGCTGTAATCAGGGAAGCAAGTTAATAAATAGCTATTTAGTGAAGGTTGCACATTTAAAAATGGGTGGTTCTGACAAAAAACAGCAGAATTTCTCACATGTCCATCACTACAATGTAAAAACACCAATGCCATATTGTGGAAATGCATTGTGATGTTAGGTCTGTAGGGTTTTGCTTTAAACGCTTTTACATTTCTTGGTTATAAATTTAAACTTAAACAGTTGCAACAGAGGCTCTGAATGACTATGCACACATTAACGGTAATTACGGCACTTGGTCTGATCATTAACATACAAAGCTTTTGGCGGCCACAGTGCTGGACATCGTTATATAGAAAAGCGACACATGGATTACACACATACTATGTAGTAGTACTTCAGCTTTTTATAATAACATGCTTATTAAAATACATCTTCGTCTCCCTTCTCCCGTTGTCTGCCCAGTCTCCCATGGCAGTGCTGATTTTGTCTTGTGGATGGCCTGTCCTCGTCTCCTGGTGTGGCAATAGAAGTGACATTTGTTAAACAGCCACTTCAGTAAATGACAGGAAACTGGGCTGAGCAGAATAGTGAAAATGTCTTTGGAATCCATAAAATAAAAAAATAAAATGAAAACAAAATTCTTCATTAGGTAGCTAACAAACATTAAAAGGCTGCTGAGGTTCATTTGGTGGTCATCCAGCTGCACATATGGGCTCGGTATCATCTGCCTTTAAACATTCGGATTTTGTGCTTGTCTGCCAGCAGCAGGGTGACATTATATTCGTAATCTCCATCGTGGACTCCTGTGTGTCGGAAAGCTCCGGCCAAATGGTTCTCCTCCCAGTAGTGGTGCCAGTTTCCATACTGGTCCGCACCGAATCCAAACACACTGACCTGGAAGACACAAGTTTAATCACAGTGAAACAACCACATAAGCTCTTAGTGCATAATAACATAGTTATTTATTTGTGGAGTTTGTCCTTTGCAGTTCTCCAAATCCCTTTTTGTATCATCAACAGAGCAATCTTTGTTTCACAAGTCCAGTTGTGGAAGTATTTTGCAAACTTTCAAAGTAATGTTTTACAGAAATAAACTCTGTAGTATCACCACAGGAGGCCAGTGACATGTGATGAGATTTTGGTGACCCTAGAAAACAATTTTGTTTCTACTACATATTTTTTTTATTTAAAAAGAGAAATTGTTGTAGTTTGTAGATGGTCTGGATGCACTCATCCCACAGCCTGTTACACAGAAACTGAATTCAATTTGGCTAGATCAGATGATGGCTCATTTTGATGAAAATTTGGTTCTAGCTCATTGTCTACTCAAAATAGTTCGCTCTTGTCGCTAATGATGCCATTTAACCAATACAAGCCTGTTCAATTCAACAAGAGATGGAAAAATCTGAGGAGAAGAGGAAGAGCCAGGTCAAGAAAAGTAATTTCAGGTGAGCAACTGAATATCTCAGCCATTGTCCATTTTTGTTTTTGCTTCATATTTTTGTGGAATTCTAAGACATCAATTTGAGGTTTAAAGGCCTGGGCTACATCCCCTGAACAATGTGCTTCTCATTGTTTCATGTAGGGTGTACTGAAAGCTCACTTCTGTTCTTATTTTTACTCTCTGTATGCATGAGCAGAACACTGTGTTGTTCTGACCACAGATAAAACTGTTTGGATGGGATTTTTTTTAGGTTTTGCCAGAAGAGTCAAAGGTTTTGTGAATGTAGTTTGACAATTGAGTTTTGCTTTTAGAGTTATGAGAAAAAGGGTGAAGTGTTTCAAGAAATGTGTCTCTACAAGTGAAACAACTACAGCAACTGGAGGAAAGTGTTTCTTTAGTTTGAACAATATTTCAATAAGGCGATATTGATATTGGAAGTTTAGTCAACATCTTTGCAGAAGCACATCTGAACACTACCAGATAGTGATAGCTATGAAAAAGACCTCTGTGAAGACTTTTCTTCAGCGTTTATGCGCTCAGTCATTCATTTTGGGTCATACTGAATAAAAAACATCATTTTTTTATTGTTTTGTTCTTTCACATTGAACTTTTGTTATGAGGGCAAATTCAAATGTCAGTATTGAAAATGAACGAATGGGATGCTTTCAGTGATTGTACGGCCAGTGTGCGGTGGCTCTTCAGACCAGTCGATCGGCCCAAAAGTGCGTTGGCACACTGGAAAAATGCCCGGTATGCCAGATTACCAGTCCAGTCCTGAAAGAAGGTAATGGTAGAAACACTTATCTCGAGGCTTTAAATGGTCTATGGTAGCCGTTTCTCTTCTACACTCTCTATGGGTATACTTAGTTGGGGGTTCTTAATTACTACATCTATGCACATTGGCATGGAGGCACTCAGCTTGTGGCACTGGTGAGGAATTATCCCAGGTTGCTTTTATAGTGCTATTCCATCCGTCTTTTTTTTTGGTCTGTATACTTGGGTCTGGAGTTTTTCCATCTTTCTCTTGTCAATATGTCATAAATTTTCTATGGGGTTCAAGTTAGGCAAGTTGGCTCATCAATCAAGCACACTAAAACAACCTTGACAGTAAACCATTTTGTAGCAGTATTGGCTCTGTGAGGAGATGCTAAGTCCAGCTGGAAAATTAAATTGGCATCTCCATAAAGCTTGGATTCCTTTTGGATTCGGTGCCTCTCCATTCTTACTCCAGACTTTGAGACAGTAACTTCCAAATGAAATGCTGAATGTCCTCATGTGAAGTCCAGTGTCCTCAACTGAAAAGAGAACATTGGACTACTGAACAAAAATCTCCAACTTTCCATTGATCTGCCACGATATAGCACTTTGAAAACAGCCAGGCTTTTCAGCAATGACCTTCTGTGGTTTACACTCTTTCTGTGGAGTGTTGATGATGGTCATCTGTACAGCTGTCAAGTCAGCAGTCTTCCCCACAATTGTGATTGTGTGTATTGAACTAAACCAGGAGATCCATGACGTTTCTAATACTTGAATACTAATTTACTTAAACTCAAAATGAAATATTCTAATAATTTGAGATATTTTATTTTTGATTTCCATAACCTTTAAACCATAACCATCAAAATGGAAACAAAAAAGATCTGAAATATCTCGCTTTAGTATATTAAATCCTCAGATTTCGTGATATGTGCTGATATTTTATCTGTGTCTGTTCCTCAATCTTTGCTGTGTCACAACTCTATCATTTTACCTTTATGTAATTTTTTTCTTCACATCCTGTACTGTAAGCCTAACCTGAGTTTTTGTCTGTTCTTATGACATCACTGCAGGCTGAAACTGTATGCAGTGTTTGGATTGTATTTCTGAAACAATCTGCCATCTTAGAATACATCAGATAAACACACAAAACATATGGATACCACTATGACAAATATTCATAATGAAGTTTTAGGCTCCCACAAATTAGAGGACTATCCCAGGAAAAACAGTAAATAAGGAATTGGCAGGGAAATATGGTAGAAACTTATGAAAAATGGGGGTGTTGGCAGGAATGACTGAGTAGTCACATATGTTACCTATTAGAGTAGTTCTCCTTACCTCATCACATATGTGGACAGCGAGCAGCAAACTGAGGAAACCGGTCGATGGATATCGTCCATGACTGTCAAGCCACGATTCGTAGACATATTTGAAAAATGTAGGACTGTAAATCAACACCTGAAAAAGAGTGAGAAGAATTTCTACTCCTTTGTCATTTATCAAAATCAGGAAATGAGGAAATGCAAGTCACCAGCTCAGACTGCCTTTTAGATATTCGGTCTAGCGCAGATTGTGCTGGGCCCCAAATCAAATTCTTTATGGTACACTTCAGAAAAGTGGATAATGGTATAAACTCAGAGACAACAAAATAAAGCCAAGATGTGCCCAGAATGTGCTTTTTGTGCCCTTTCTAGGAAAATAAACCCTCTTACCACATCATGCTTTGTAAAGTGTAAAAGAAAATAAGATTCACTCTCCACTTCACCCTGATCACACAACACACAAAATGTGTTTTTCTCTTGAATATTATAGAATCAATTGACGTCAGTAGCCACTGAAAAACAACCTGCTCTCATCTGTGTGATTAAAGAGCGTTGACTTCAAGTTGAAAACAGGACTTGTGTCTTCTATTCGATTTTATAAAGATATTTTTAAAGAACTGGCATGACCTGTTAGCGTGTTGCTACACGTTACACTTGTGTGGTTGTAGTTGTTAGAAATTGTCTTGATTGCATTAAAATAATTTTTTTATTGCCACTGATCCTCTAATACAGTGCTGTGAAAAACCAATATTCCCCACTGATTTCTTATGTTTTTGCATATTTGCAACTTTAAATATTTCAGATCATTAAAAATTTTTAATATTAGATAAAGATAACCAGAGTAAAACCAAACAGCATTTTTTAAAATGATGATTTCATTTATTAATGGCCTGTGTGAGAAAGTAGTTGACCCCTAAAACTAAAAATTGCTTGTGGCACCCTTGGCAGCAAGAACCCCAATGAAGAGTTTGCGAGGAGTCTTTTCACAGTCTTTTGGCACACTCTTCTTTTTAGAATAGTCTTTATTCAGTCATACTAAAGAGTTTTCGTGCATGAACGGCCTGTTTAAAGTCTTAATTAATGATCTGAATCAGATTTAAGTCTGGACTTTGGCTAGGCCACTCCTAAATCTTCATTTTGTTTTTTTTTTGAGCCACGCAGATGACTTGCTGGTGTTCTTCAGATCATTGTCCTGCTGCATAATCAAGTGCATGAGCTTCAGAGCTCAAACTGATTGGTGGACATTGACCGTCAGGATTTTTCTGGAGAGCAGAATTCATGGATCCATCAATATGGAAAGCTGTCCAGGTGTTAAAGCAGCAAACAGCCTCAGACCATTACACTCTGAACACCATGTTTGACTGTTGACATGATGTTCTTTTTATGAAACGCTATTATTTTCAATCCACAGAACTCAAACTTTCCAAGAAGGTCAACTTTTGTCTTGTCAGTCCACAGAATATTTCTCCAAAAATATCATTAAGATGTTTTTTCTGGAAATGTGAGATGAGCCTTTGTGTTGTTTTTCTGTCAGAAGTGATTCTCGCCTTGGAAATCTCAGTTCTTTAGATGTTGTTCTGGGTTCTTTTGTGACCTCCTGGATTAAGCATTGATGTGCTCTTGGAGCAATTTTCCGTAGGCTGGCCACTCCTGTCAAGGTTCGCCACCGTTCCACCATGTTTTCTCATTTGTGGTTCACTGGAGTCCTAAGCCATTAGAAATGGCTTTTTAACTCTTTCCATGACTTTGTTTCTCAGCTGTTTCTTTATATCATGGCGTTGTGCGTTGCTTTTTTGAGATCTTTTAGCCTAGTTTACTTTATCAGACTTAAGTTATTTCTTGATTCAACAGATCTGGCAGTAATGAGGCCTGGGTTCTGACTTGTGACATTTACCTTGTGAAATTACATCTTCACAAAGAGCCAGGTAGGTTTGGGTATTTTTTCCCCTTAAGAAATAAAATCATCATTAAAAAATACTGGTGGCTGCCAGTGCTACCCATCAGCTTCCAACAGATGCACCTATGGTTTCAATTTCAAAATCCTACATCACTTCAATGTTGAGATATCGCATTCACAAGATTTTCAGAAAACTTCACGTCTGACCTTATCCTTTAGGTCGATGTCACTGAGATTCAAACTCATCCGAAATTTTTAGTAGATGCACCTATGGTATCAATTTGAAAATCCTACCTAGCCTCGCTCTTGAGTTATTGCATTTACAAACTTTGATGTCCACGCAGCCGGCCTTGTAATGGCAATAACCCATCAGCCTTTCACAGCTGAGGGTTAAAAACTGAATTCTATTTTTTGACTCGTTATCGTTGAATAATATTAAAATTTGTTTGATGAGCTGAAACTTTTAAATGTGACAATTATTTTAAAAAATACGCAATCGGGAAGTGGGCAATTACCTCAAAGCACTGAACTATTGAAATTTTTTCAGTGAAGACCACCACGTGTGATTCACATCATTTTCATACACAATAAACCACTCCATGACCCTTTATGACCAGTGGATGAGTGCACTGTCATCATTAGAGCCATTCTGTTATAGTTTGGAGGACTTTGGACCCAAAAGCTTTATAAGCAGGCAGAAACTCTACAGGCAGGCAGGTTTAACTAAAGGCTCACCTTTAATGGTGAAAAACTGTCCAAAAATCCAGAGAAACAGAATACGTAACAGAGTCAAACACATAAAAAGAAACAACAGTGAGATAAACAGACATTGCGACAAACACAAAGGGCAACTTAAGCTATTAAAAACACAAAGGCCTAATCAGGTGAAAAGGGAGCAGCTGGCTGAACAGGCGGAATAATCAGTAAGACTAAATATAAGGCACAAGGAGCAATTGACTACCAAAACAAAACAGGATGTAACATAAGAAACACTTGGCACAGGGATGGAAATTTGACAACAAATTACAGGGAAACACCAGGGAGGCAGAAAACCAGAAACCTAAGGAAATTATCTATACAACATAACTATGATCAAAGAAGACTAGATCAGAAAACTAAAGGTAAGAAAACCTAAATTTAAACTGAGGCTACAAGGAAAATATTGTTAAATAGAAAAACCCAAAGACTCAGAACACTAAATACAGGAAATCAAACAGTAAATGCCAAAACTCAGGGTCCGTGACACATTCACATCAGGATAGAAATGATTCATTGCATTTCATAAAAATTCAAGTAATCACTCAAAACTTTGCCTTGATTTGCAGTGACTCTAACCCCTGCTGGGGTTCTTACAACGGCAGTCTAATTATGTGAAGTGAACAAAAAAAAAATAAACGATTCCACATTTACTTTATACACAGTTCAAGTTATACTAAAATATGGCACAAACATTTCAATGTCAGTGCTTTTATTATAAAATATTTATGCATTCTAATCCTCCTGATCATTTTCTAAAACCTTTAAAGCCTGGACCATGAAATAACTGCCAGAAAATTCAAATAAATTTGCATTTATAAGTTTTAATTTGTATAATTTTTGCTACATCTGGCATTTCTGTGCAATTTACTGCTCACAGTTAGTTTATCTTAAATCAACAAAAACATATAAGGGAATTAAAGTTATGGTTAAAAACAATCACACTGATGACGCAGAGGCCTCAAAAACTCATGTATCAAATGTGATACACTTGACGTTACTGGATTAAATGCAGCTAATGCCAAGAACTTTAACATGTTGTTTCACAAATGGTTAAAAAATATATACGAAGTAAAAAAAAAAGACAAAATCACTCTCCTTTGAACAAGCACGTCACAAACAAGAGCTGAAAGTAACACTTGCATTGCAAGAGGGACTGGAATTAGAACGCAAACCTCAACATGCTACAGAGTGACTGATGACTGATCACAGGCATGATGGGAAATAAGGGCTGCTGCTGTAGCCTACATTTATTATATTTCGGTCAGACACCTCACATCTTGAATGACTTATTAATTACAACAGCTGAATACAGTTATGAGTTTGGCATCAACTCCCAGAGCTCATCAGTCCCTGCAAATACGATACAGATACAAATTTGTGAGAGATGAGTAAAAATTCCCCAGGAGCCCACAGGTGAATGCTGGGAAGCTGGTGGAGGGGCTGAACATGTGAACATGAAAAATTCTGCAGCTTTAATAGACGGCCAAATTGATATGGTATGTTTGAAGTGGAAACTGTCAGAGTGCAGCTCTCGACAAGCTCGCAAGCCTTGCTCCATTAGCGGGAAGGTTCATAACCACTCCGCAGGTTCTTCTGTGCTGTCGTATGTTCCAAATAAATTATTGGTTTTGAAACTATTTTGTTTAATGCGTGGAAATTTTTTTAATGTGTTACTCTCACATGTTCACCCATGCACTCATCTACTTGTTGAGAACTTGGTGAAGGATGACTCATCTGGCCTTCAAGCATGTTCTTACTGGCAGTCGGATCACGTCGTCATTGAGATTCTCACTTGACTGAGGGAGAATTGCCCTTCTGTTTTTCCTTTTATATCACACTGATGCATAAGAATAACTCAGTTGGCTTCAGCGCAGCTGTTTCTATTAAAACACTATCCAGGTGAGTAGTTTGTTTTTAAGTGAATCTCCAACAGTGAACCCTCTTTAAAAGTCATTTATATATTTTCCTCTTGAAACAACGGCGTCTACTGATGCTGTAATAAAATCATAACTCACCTTATCTTTGTTTGCCTTTATCCTGGACATCACAGGTAAATATGTGCTGTAAGACAAGAAAAAATGCAGGAGTTTAGACTGTTGAACTGTCTAAAGCAGGGTTGTCAAAGATAAGGCCCTGGGGCCAGAATCGGCCCAACAAAGACCCCAACCCAGCTTGCCGGACTGCTTTGAAAATGTGGAGGACGGCATAAATTTTGGACTTCTAACTTTATTTTCATAAATTTTACATTTTTTCTAACTAATAAAGACTTCTCTCATGACCATAACAACCAGGGTCATACTAACAAAGAGAGTAAATAACAGATAAAGTTTTTACAATCGTTGAAACAAAATTTGTTAAATAATAAAAACTTTCAGTTTTATACTTACCGGTCAGTCTGGAGTTACCAGAACTCCTTCTGTAATTTTACACATTCATTTCTAACATTTTAAGCCCAAACAGATTTCTGTCAACATGACAGAGAAACATTTCTCTGTCATGTACAAAAACATACTTTTGCATGTCTTTTTCTTATATGAAGAAAATATTAATCTTCAGGATTACAATGTACAAATAAACTTCTCTATACTGACAGAAAAGGGACTGTAGCTGGTCCAGCCCCTTCAGATCAAAGTGGGCTGTATGGGGTCCATAATGTAAAATGAGTTTGATACCCCAGCCCTAAAACATCCTCTGAAATGTTCTGCTGAACACCATCCGGCAGGTTACATGTTTGTAATGAAATGCTACTGATGATGTATAAAAATGAATGCCCAGTCTCCCTCCTCACCTGTATCAGGCAAAGTAATTAAAACCGCATGAGCAGATTTTGCAGTCATTACAGTGACTAATGCTCACTGTCAGCCTCTTTTTTTTTTTTTTGCATCGTTCACCACATCAGAGCTGTTAGTGACAACACATGATTTTTAAATAGAGGTGTGTGTGCAGTGCGGTGAGGTGGCTGCATTTAGGCTCTGTGGATTGTAGCGCATCACAAATGGAAACATACACACATGGAAAAAAAAAATGTGACTCTCTACTTTCCTAAATAAAGAAGCTAAGAAACTTAATTTACACTCCATAGGGATTCCACACCCTGCCTGTGCACATGTTCACACTGCATGATAAACTACTCAGCTCAAATGAAAAGTAAATACTACAATAGAGATAAAGATGTTTAATTAGAAAAAAGGTTTATCAAGGTTGTGGCCTCAGAGGCGGCATGCAGGGTATTTTTCAGCAGAGGAATTTTTTTGGCACCCCTCAGATTTATTTTTCATAAAGAACCAAAGGAAAATCAGCAGCAAAGTGATGAAAGAAAAAAAAGTTTACACTCTACTGTTAATAGAGGTTTCATCTACTTGAACATAGTGGAAGTCTGTTAAACGTATTAAATGGTAAAAAATATCAATACATTACATTCTTTTGAATAAGGTAACACAAACTCATGGCGTTAGCAAACATACACTAATTGTTCTTACATGTTTAGTCACCCACCTAGCTGTCAGAAAAACTCTGTGTCTCATTTAAAGAAAGAAAATGGTAGAGAGAAGAGTGTTTCCAGGAATTCAAGTTGGCACAGTGGGGGCAAAGACCCAGTCAAGAGAGGCATGAGGGAAATAAATATGCATCCATTTGATATTTGGCTGAAAATTCCTAAAGATTTTAGTTGAGGACAGACCTGCTGCCTCCATAAACATTAGGAGACATGACTGTCCTACAACAATATAGTCACTAAAGTGAAAGACAGATTCTATTGTGAGAGTCTGGTAGAAATGAAGAGTCTCGCACGTCCTCTTTAAGATTCACATAAGCAAAGCAAATTCACTTCAATTCATCTAGCATAAAATGACAGCAACAGTTGCGTTGAGGCAGAATAAGGCAGAGACCCTAAAACAATACAGAGAAAACCCCCAACAATCAAACAGCTTCCTTTGAGCAAGCACTTGGTGATAGTGGTAAGGAAAAACTCCCTTTTAACAGGAAGAAACCTCATGCAGAACCATGCTCAGGGACGGGCAGCCATCTGCTGCGAACACTATAAAGGTGGCAGTCAACTTTTCAAGGCTTAAAAAACACATAGTTTTTCATGGACCCAACAGATTTCTATGCATATCATATTATTAGTTATACTTAAAACTCAGCATATACCAATTAAAATTTTTTACAGTTTCAATATGATACAGATTTATTGGTTCATGGTCTTGTAACGATGTTGTTGAATAAACTGTACTCCCACTTTATATATATATATATATATTTACTGAACTGATTTTAATAAATAAAATAATTAAAAAAATAATAAAAATAAATGACAAGATTAAACTCAACAAAATCAACATTTATTTGCACTGCAATCTAATTAGAGGTCTTTTTTGCAGACACGAAACGGCTCCAATTTGCTGACCCTTTTGTGGTTAGCTTTCTTTAGGATATGCTAGGTCTTCCACTAGTAATCGATCCACAAAGTGCCACGACTTAGCTTTACAAAGTTCCATTTAAAGAAACCTTAAAAAAAAACTTCTTTAAACAATGTCCTTTTGACTAACGAGACCAACATGGAGATGTCTAGCTATCATGCACAGCATCATATTTGGCAAAAACCAAAAACAGCATATCAGCACAAACACTTGTTTTCCAGCCACAGGACCTGGGCACCTTGCAATCATTGAGTTGACCATGAATGCCATTGTACACCAAAGTATTCTGAGGTGAAACTGTCTGACAGCTAAAGCTTGGCTAAAACTGGGTGATGCAACAGGACAACGATCCCAAGCAGAAACATCAAATCTAAAATGAAATGAAATGCTGAAAAAGAAAAGAAAGCTCCCCGGTGTTGCAGAGTCCAGACCTCAGCCCAATCGAAACTCAACGTTGGCCCTTTAACAGAGGCTTGCATAAACAATACCTGCCAATTGCAATGAACTGTAGCAGCCTTGTAATAAGAGTGGGTCAAAGCAATGACGTGAGTGACCGACAGTCATACAGAACGCAATTACTGCTGCCAAAGATGGTTCTACAAGCTATAGAAGTGTCCTTAGTTTTTCACAGGACTGCACATGACAACTTGTTTTCAGGCCCTTCTGGTTCTTTTTGGCCGTTTATTTAACTACAGGCTGTTATGCAGAATTGTCAGATTTCATTTTTTGTGTGTGCACAGCAAGGTTTTTATGCCTATCGTATAGGTTCTTCAAAATGTTTTGTCACATTTTTCATATAGAACTAAGTTTCAAGGTTGCTGTGTTCAAAGCGGTAAGTGTGAATGTGAGCCAGAAACAGAAAGCCATATGTCCATTTAACTAGTTCTGTCCTTTCAAAGCCCCATTTAATTTAACAAGCTTAGAAAATGTAAAACAATATAAATAACTGATAATAACTCATATCTCCCAGTTAAGATCTATTGGCTGTTGGGTTAATGCTGACATTACTCTCAGTAAAGTGAAATTTAATGATGCAGAATGATTGCTTTGGCAGAGTTGGAAGACAACTGCATATTTATGGGCAACATTTGTTTGGCTACTTGCACCATCTAACATGCTGGCGTGATTGAGTTATTGGCAGTGGCATTAATTGGCGGTGACTTCATTTTTTTTCCTGGATGTCCAGTAATCAAGCTAATGATTATGGGTCACTGGGGGTGAAACAACTGAAGGTGAAATTTACTGGAAAATTTGAAAGTGAGTGATTACCCTTGTTATGGCTATGTGACAAACAGCAATATTGAGCAAGTCTGATTGCTGTGACAATCTGGTATTTGAAGGGTGTAAATGAATCTGGGAATGCTGCACATGAAGCATGCCTGATTATGCATTTGGGGCTTTTAAATTTCTACGCCAGTGAAAGTTTTTGAGCTGATTCCAGTGACAAATGAGATGGTAAATGAAGCAAATCACATTCAACTCAGAATAAAAGAGAATCTTTTCAGTTTTGCCCAATGATGACATTCTGGGGAAAACGTTATATCAGGAAACACTGATTCAGTAGCTTAATGTTTTGAATATAGAATTTGTATTAATTTAGGAATCAGAATGTGTATGTATGAATGACATTTCATTCCTGAGAGAAATTTCAAAACAAATTAGGGCTTTAGAAATACACATTAATGACTGGACAGAAACATTTATAGTGATAGCAGAGGAAACTTTATACTTTATTTACATGAGAAAACATAATACTAAGTGAAGAAAATGGTTTTATTACACAAATATGATGGTTTGCAATATCTGTGCTTTGTGCCATTTCACACAAACGGACCTAGAACCTACAGTTAGGTTCAAAGTTTACAATTACACAATTTTGTAATTTTACTGTCACAGTAGATTTTAAATAAAGTAATGAAGATGTCAAATGCAGACAAATTCAGCTTTAACTCAAAGGATTGTATACGTTTTCTGTGATAATATTTTTTAATATTTACAGATATATTGTGTGTACAACACACAAATAGGGGAGATATCATCATCCCCACCGAAGATTGGGTAGGTACGTTGAGTGCAATAGAAGCTGACATGAGAGATAGGATCATGTCGAAGCTGGAAACCTGGACTCTCCGTGGCCAGTTACCAAGACTATGTGAAGTACCCTCTGATGGTCTACTAGAAGATGGGACTACAGCATTACAGACAACCCCTACTGGGTGCTGGGACCATCACAGAAATTAACCGGCTGGTCTACGCCGTGACAGCTGTGATCACAGAGATGCTTGACTATTACCTGAACAGCCACAAGGAGCTTTACCCTCCATGGAGAAGGAGACTAGAGGCTAAGATCAAAGAGGGGCGGAAGGATGTCAGCCAACTATCGGAGCTGCAGAAAGGTGTGATGAGACTGGTGATGGAGCACATAACAGCAGGGTTTAAGATGCTAGCAGGCAGGGCATACATGGAACACCATAACCAAGTGGCCAGCATAGTAGACAGAAATATCTTTGCTAAGTGTTGCCTGGAAGTCCCAAGGTCAAAATGGGAGACGCCCCCCCAGGGTGGTTGAGAATGACCGAGCTAAGATCCTGTGGGATTTCCAGATAAAGACAGACAAACTGAGATGGCTAACCAACCGGACATAGTAGTGGTGGACAAGCAGAGGAAGACGACTGTAGTGATAGATGTAGCTATAGTGAATGATAGCAACATTGGGAAAAAGGAACATGAGAAGCTAAAGAAATACCAAGGGCTGAGGGAAGAGAGGGTTTTCAAGTTTAAATGGCTTTTTTTAAGGTCATCCCAACGCATCTCAACCTGATTTTTTTTCCAGACTTTGACTGTTCCTTTCCTTCTCCATATCTTTTTCTTTCCAGCATTCTAGTAGAAGTTAGCCATGATTTCATTTGTCCAAATATTATTTTCAGAACCGTGGAGGCTCTTTTAGATGGCATGCCTAACATCGTCTTCTTGTTCTTCAGTGTAACCAGTGGTCTTCACCTACTGTGCTGGTAACCTCTTTTGATATGATAATCTCACTTTATATGATCTAAAGTTCATTTAATATGGTACATGAAACCTGTGTGGAAAACCATTTTTATTGTCTAGTTACAAAATAAAAATAGAGTAAATGAACTCTGTGTAACCACTGAGAATTAAACTCTATTTGACCTCATGGTTATGCTTACATGTTGGCCCCGGCACAGTATGCTGGCCTTAAAGGGAGCCTGTCATACAGTCAGCAGGCAGAACACAGTGGGAGTAGATGGGATGTGTTGTGTAGCAGGCATGCTGGAAAGGTCAAGCTGTGCCTGATATGTTTGCCATATGAGTGATGATTCATGGTGTAGCCAGCATATCAATCCTTGCATATTGTGTATGCTTGTGATACATGGCACATTTTTTACTTTAAATAACAAAGGCAAGAGTCAGTGACTCTTTGTTCTATATAAGTGAGGGCCCAGGAGAGCCCAGATTATTCTGTCTTTTTTCGCTGTTGGAGCATGTGCTTATGGGAAACACTCTGGGGACACTTTTGCTTCTTTGTCTAATGACTCTGCTGTTTTTGTAGAAGCTCAACAATCAGTTTTGCAACAAACTCTGTTTTTTTCCCCAGAGGTTCTTTTTTGAGTGTTTTTACTTTTTAATAGACAAAAAAATTAGATTCCAAAAGTGATTGGCCAGAGAAAGATTATCACTTTGGCTCCAGATTTTTAACACATTTTTGCGCCAATTATATATAAAAAATTACCAGTCATCTGTGTTTATGTTTATGTATGCTTTACAGTAATTAACTTATTATAAATAGATTATGATCAGTCTAGAATTAATACAGTTCAAAACCACAAAATATTTTTCCTTAATCTATTTTTGGACCTAAAAATTCCTACTAAAGTTATTTTTATTGATCACTTTTAAGTGTCGCCATAGTTATATATAAAAATATGATATGTTTTAGGACTCTACAATTTAATGAATTCTGTAAACAAGCAGTTCTTTAAAGCTAGAATAACAAAACTTCTTTAATGAGCTCATACTGACTACACATTTATGTATCCATTCTGGTAAACCTGTGACATCTACTGTTACAGTTCTAAATTCTGGATAAGTTGGCATCAACTGCAATAGACTGGTGACATGTCCAAGGTCATTCATGGGCTGTGCAACATTTTGAAAACCTAACAGTCACTTTAGACCTTGTTAACAACAAGCTACCCATTTAGGCATGCAGAAGGTACAAAGCCCCATGTCTCCATTTATTTGGAGTTATTGTTCTGCACATCAGGTGAATTTCAGTGAAAAACACAGGATTTCTGAGGGGAAAAAAGAACTCTTTAGCTGCTAAATAGTGAATATGTTGCTGTTAAATTTGGCAGCAATTTGGTGGTGAACAGATGGAGCCTGTCCACCGCCCACAGGTGAAAACAGTAAAGATGAGAGCGGTAAGAATGAATTCAAACAAGTTGCTGCCCATAATATAGAATTAGTGAGAAAATGACAATATGTCACAAGTCTCTGTGGGTTCTTCACTGACAGTCTTTCACATTATGCATCAATATTTAATCCATTTTGAATGTGGAAATATAGATGAGTGCAGCTTTAATGTTCACTTACTGTTTAATAGTGCCAGTGGTCAGAGCACTAATAATCCACTGCAGATCCAGAGTCTTGAAAGGGATCAGCACCAGACTAGTAATATTGTCCAGGTCTATGGCACTTTCTGGATACATGACATGATGAGTTGTCCTGCTGCCCACATCCTCCTCAAAACCACTGGTGGGAGCCTGGTTCATTCTGCAGGAACAGAAGAAGAAGACTTTTCTGAGTTATTTGTCACACATTCTCTTTCCACTTTAGTTCTTTTGCCATCTTTGTCTTTTATTGGACAGTTCAAAGCGAGTTTTATTTCACCCACATGTTACAAAGATGGAAACCATTTGGCTGCTGTTATGTGAATCCCTATAATCTACAAAGGGTCTGTCGTAATAGACCATGTGTTTAATTATCCAGATTCTCTCATGTCACCCAAACCACATGTCGCTGAGTCATACAAAACCAGCCATGATTGTGAGAGACAAAGACAACAATAAAAAGCACAATTTGTCCTGCTCTCCCATTTTTGACCATCCAGACAGTAATTTTGAGATCAACAATTACCACCTGGCATGCTAGGCGAAACATCCCTTTCATTATGTCAAACAATACTCTCTTAAACTGGAGCGATAATTGGCAGCAACATAGCTTGACACTGGCAGTTGGTTTTGGTCAGTGGCAGAAAGTGACACAGAGGAAAGAGAAATCATGAAGCTGACCTCCCTTGTAACTACCATCACCTTTTTGAGCGCTCTGGTCTGGGCAATATCATCTTCCTCATTACTGACTCTGGGGTGACAGAGAGATAATATTTTCAGACTGCTTCTTGAATCATTTTCACTCCTGACAGACTAATTGGGTTTTTTTTGTTTGTTTGTTTGTTTTTTTTTGCTGCAGCTAGTTATGGTTGACAAAAATGTTTAGGTTATTTGATGTTGCAACTTTTCATTTAAAATGACGTTGCACAAATTGAGAGTGACAGCTTGGGTATGGAAGTAAAATTTAAGAAAACAGCTGCAGCATCTGGAAAATATTTCTCTAGTAGATGATTGTTACTTTACTTCTAGTTGGTGCTGAAATGCTTGGCCCAGGGCTTAAGACATTATATTATTTTTAATTTTAGACCGGACATGGTTGTTGAATATTTCAATTCTCTAGTGAATTTCAGGTATTTGAACATACAAAAATTGCAATTTCTCTCTTTTTTGCTCAGAACACCTTCTTTTAAAACTTCATAAACGTATTTTTAGTTTGATATGCGAAATGATCCTTAAATATCCATCCATACATCCATCCATCTTTACCAACTTATCAGGTGCTAGGTCGCAGACGCAGCAGCCTAAGCCTCCCTTTCACCTCAACCAGTTTATCTGGGGTCCACCTCAGGCCTCTTCCCAGTAGGACATGCCCAGAACACCTCGCCCAGAGGTGCCCAGTTGGCATCCTGCCTGAACCATCTGGCTCCTATTGATGTGGAGGAGTAGCAGCTCTACTCTGAGCCCTTTTCAAATGACTTAACTCCTTCCCTGGAGTTAAGTCAACTTCCCTGTAAGGAAGGGTCCAGCCAAAGAATTCCACAGTCAGTTCAGTTCAGTTTCATTTTTTATTTGTCATATGCAAGTTAGCACAGGGTCAACATTGCAATGAAATGTGTTTGACGAGCAGAAGACAAGTCACTCAGCAGTATTGTACAGTAAAAAATATTACAAATATTAACAGACTAAATATATATATAAATATATATACACACTTGTATATATAGATAAAT
>VUQG01020783.1:0-13517 GCA_015106755.1 Etia nguti | reverse complement strand
GTACAAAAGCAAAATTATTTAAAAAAAAAAAAAAAAAAGAGGTGAGCCTTTAATGATAGATGGCAAAAGTCCAGAAAGGTTGAGTACAAACAAGAACTAAGCCAGACGAAAATAAAAGGAGAGAAACAAAACTCTGCTCTGTTTTCACCTGGATACAGGTGAAAACAGTTCCACGCAGGTGAAACTGGTAAGGGTGGGGTAGATGATCACAGAGGAGGAAAACTGAAAGAAGGCAAAACACCAGAGAAGCACAAAAAGTCATTATCCAAATAAAAGGACACAACACAGGGTGTTTTAACTTGTTTCTCTTATTATTATTCCTCCTGTCTGTGACCCTGGAGTCACTCTCTGTACATCATATTGAAGGACGCATCAATTCCTGAAATACACCTGGGGGACAGAGGCGTGGAGAGGAGGAGGATACACATGTGTACCCTTTGCACAAGTGTTTTTAACTTTAACGTGTTAAAAAGAAGCTGTGGCACGCAGCTGGAATGTAAAAGAAGAGTACTCTACAAAAAATAGTCCTTTGCATTCGTGAGTTTGTTTAGGTGTTTAAGATGATGAGCTGTGTGCTGAAACTTTCTGGCCTTCAGTGTTTCCATGCGTTTGCTGCTTGCTGTGAAAATAATTAAAAGTAGCCGTAAGTCATGGAAACACCTAAAATCATAGAAGAGAGCAGTAGTTGGGCCATAACAAAACAATTTATGATGCAAGTGTGTCATACAGAGTATTTAATTGACATTGTTTTAAAATGAGGCTCCAGAACAAGGATGGGTCATTTACTTAAATCTCCTCGGCTCACATCTCCATAATGACCAAAAAAGAGGTGAGGATCAGTCATAAGGCAAGGAATATAAGAGAACATTTATTTAAAGATCCTAAAATCATCTTTAAATAACTCTGAAAAAGTCAAGGACCTAGAGGGTGAAAATGACAGTATTACTTATTAGCGAAAACACCATAAAACCCCACTAATTTTTAGGTCAACATTTATGCACCTCTTTGTTTCCCAACACAAAGCACAGAGAAGTTGACCTGGTATTTGATTGTGATCTAACAGCTCACACCCTAATTACTCATCTGTAGTACGTTGTAATGGAAAGGGAAATTGACTGGAATTTAAATAGTGACTTGAACTTACCATTCAGACTACAAGCCACATTAAACAACACATTTAAACACTGTTTGATTCTGTACACGTGAAGCAGTTTGTGTAACTCACATCCATGGCCAATTTACAGTTACCTGTGGGTGACAGATGGAGACCCTGGAAGAAACCAACAGTCACAGGAACAACATGGAAACTCCCCAGACAGGCATCAGCCAACCAGGAAATTTGAGCCAAACAATTTGTAGTTGTAGACGCATTAAACTCCCTAAATGCTTTGTGTTTGGGTATCATAACATGCGTTTTGTCTCTTAGTTATATCAGTGACCACCAGATAAGTGAAGAAGAACTAAAAGTAGATTTAAAGTAGAGAATAATGTTAGAGTTCGATGGTAAAATGGAGAATGAGATGTTCTAGCATATTGTTGTGGGATCAGCACCAACGCGGGCATCGCAGTGGACAACCCTCAGCTAAGTTATAACCTTTGGGTGTAAAAGGAAGCATGCCTTCTGGAAGCCTTCAGAAAACGTTCCTTTGAAGGTTTTCTGGTCATGCTGAGCTACGAGGAGACCCTGGGATAGACACAGAATTTAGTGGAGGGAGTACTTTTCAGGTGGCCTGAGAGCATACTGAAAAATGTTCCTGTGGAGGAAACTGCCTGGAATACCCTTCTTATCCTGCTACCACCATGACCTTGCAGACTCTCTAGACAAGCAGAAGACAATCGGTTGATGAGGTGGCTACCACCCAAAAAAGTCCACCTACTCACATTTCAGTGCTCTGTTCATAGCTCTACACTTGATGTCCACAAAGTACACGTTTGCATAACAGCACTGAGCTATAGTCACTGTGCCACACTCACTAAATTACTATGCATGTGGTGGTGTGAGCTAAGACTCAAAGGGATGCTAGCGACTGGTAAATAAAACAAGAAAACGCTATCATAATAACGCGTGAAGGGTGTTGATAAAAATATTCAGACTTTGATGAATACATTTTTGGAAAGTCATTACAATGTTGAGTTCATTAAATCAGTTGTAAAACCTGTTTGTCTAACTTTATAGCACAACAAATTGGTTTTCAACATGTTTTTCTTTGTTTTGTTTTGTTTTTTTCAATTATTGTGGAAATTAGTGTCACGGCTGTCACTAGCGTCCCCTGTTACACAATAGAGCAGTGGAGCTGGGACGCAAGGAGAAGGTCTTTAATCTAATTCTTTCTTTGACCATGACAGCCGTTTATTTACCATGCGCCATTTTCTGTCAGAATACCAATGCTGTTTGTCTCCATCAGCGGATAAAGGCTCAAATCATTGACAAACATCAGGAGAAGCATCTTGGATTTGACACCGTATAACTAATGGGACCAATGACGTGTTCAGCTTTTTCTTAAGGAAGTACCAGAGAACGTCTGTGGTTTAAATGATTTAATTTGCTTCCTCAGTTGAAATTACAAGTTTACAGTGCTGGACCTCCATGTGAAATCAGCCATCTGTCTTCACACAAAGGATGAGAGCGGGCCGTCCGGTTTTATACCACAACAAAAACACGTTTTATTATGACTCTCTTCTTCCGGAAGCGACGTGGCGGTCCTGCCGTCTCCCTGCCGGATCTTCTCCTCTCTCCGTTCACGTCTGACCTCGCCTCGGGTCTGCTCCTTTCTTGGAATAACAGAGATAAGACACCTCCCTGCCTAGCCTTGATTATTAATATTATCCCACTGATTCTATTTATTATCTAAGTTTGGGACTTTCTGTTCGGACTCCCTTGGCCCAGAAAGTATCCTCCTGACTGTTAACCAGTTATGATATGTAAGCATGTTGCAAACCCCTCTGCACCCTACATGTCAGTCAATAATTCAATTCAGTCATAGCGCTGAATGAAGCTTTTGACCCTCAAAACACAGCGCACCAACTCTTTGATGAGCACATCGCAATGTGTATATAAAAATCAACAGCTTTATTTAATCATTTTATTTCTAACACCAACAAAGCTAATGATAGAGTATTAATTAGCTGCACTGTAAATGAAGATGCTGCCTCTTTAAATTTCAGAAATGCAGACTTGGCTTACTGGAGGCCTAAATGGTGCTTATTCCATATTAGCATTGCAACAGCCTGAATGCAAGCTTGTTTGGTTAAAACATTACTAACAGTGCCGGAGGTCCACATTTAATTAAGCCTGGTAATAAATTATCAAAGCTTTCATCTGTGAATGTCTCCACTTCTGGGGATGGGTAGGATTTCTGCTCGACGCACCTTTAAAGTTATGTGCCGCATAGCGCTTCTCAACCTTTTCTGCACACCTGCAGTTTTTTGTAGATCACTCCACACTAAGATAGCTCACACTAAGCTTTCACCTGAGACACTGCAGAGATGGAGAAAGAGCTCAGATGTTTTTATTGTTGGACATTGTTCATCTGAATTTTTTCATGGTGTTTGAATGTTAAGCTTCAAAACCTGAAAAAAAAAAAGGAAGAGAGAGACTGAAGGGGGCATTTTTAGAAGCCCAAATGTGGGCTGCAAGCATATCCAGTGTAATTCTTTATGGTCGAGCTCTTAATTGGGTAGAGAAGGTGGTTGGGGCCAGATTATTCATTTAAGTGAACTGGCCCGAACTCTCAACTAGTCTGTAAGGAAGAAATGATTTATGGGAGCCCTGAAAAGCCCTCTGTGGGTTGGGCAATGGAGGCGAGCGGAGAGGCAGCGCTGCTGGACGTGGTAGCAGCGCTACTGTGAGGGTAACAGAAGGCGAGGACCAACACAGTGAGGGGGGGGGAGACATGCACTCTGGGGCTGATGGGAAATACTGCTGCCTTGATATGCAATGCAGGACTAGATCCACCCTGGGCTTGCTGATCCTCAAGTGCCATTTTTGTGCCAGTGGTCAGACACACTAGAATAACAAAGCATACAAAGCAAAAGAGACAGAAAGTGAGGCACAGGCATGGAAGTCTGGAGTGAGGTGGGGACAGAAAGAGGTAGAGAAAAAGGCAGGTAGTAACAAAAGTGGAAAACACAGCAGACTACCAGTGAGATAAAGGTCAAAAAGACAGAAAACAAGAATAAAAACGTATAAAAGTACGTGTCTGTGTGACAGTGTGAGAGGGCTGTTTTGACTGGGGGGGAAGAAGTAAGGCGGAGGGAATGATAAAACAGACGGCAGACACAGGGAGAGATGAAAGCCGGTGCAGACCTTGAGCTTTCATTCGTCTCTCTGATGGTACTCTGGCGCTGCTGGAGCCTCTGGATGTCGCACCAAAATGTGCTTCAGCTTTGCACACCCTTTCTTCTGCTTGGAGTGGAAGGGTCTCGAAATGAGACATAGTTAAAATGAGTTGGTGAGTCAGCACAAATGAGCAGCCTCTTCAAAACATGCTGTACCCCACAGCAGCTTTACCACCACCTGCAGAAACAAACTTTTCCTCTGTCTTTTTAAGGCTGAACTAGAGAGTATGAAGTAGCAGACTACAAAAGATGTAGTTTTTATTCTTAATCTGAAAGAGTGCTCAGATATTGTAATTAATTTAGTCAGAAGAAGATAGAATCTGCTTTATTTCTAGCTGGAAATCATCCCTTTTAAAGTGGCAACTGTCTCTAAAGAAGATTTGACCAGATCTTGGTCTTATACATGAAAACAACAGATACAACTAAAAACCTACTCAGGTCTCCAAATCTACCATGACACAATAACGGCATGAGTCTAATGTTCCAGATACATATTTGAAGCGGCGATAGAGATCGTTTTAAAACTCCCAGAAAAGCTGTCAGCTGATCCAAAATGCTGCAGCGAGACAACTGACAGGGACTAGAAAGAGAGAGCAGATTCTCTTCATTGGCTCGATGTTAAAACCAGAATCAAATTTAAAGTCCTTCTACTTACATATAAGGTGTTGAATATTTAAGGTTGCATTTTTTTTAAAGACATATCACCTCATTAGAGCACTGCGTTCTCAGACTGCTGGCTTACCTGTGGCTCCTGGGATGTTTAAAAGTAAAATTATTGGTGTTTTGTGATTTCTTTGTGTGTAATATTTTGGTTTTCTATTTTTGAGTAGCTTTTGGCTTCTATGTTTAGTTACATTTCCGTTTCCATGCTGTCTTGTCGAGATGTCTCGTTTCCCCTTCCTGTGTGTAATTCCATATTTCCCCAGCTCGTCATGTCTCTCTCTCTCGTGTTCCCTCGCTCCCTCTCTCATCTGCCTTTCCTCCTGTGTCAAGCTCATGTGTCAGTCTGTGTTTCAGTGTTTCCTGTTTTCTTTTGATAGTCTCGTGGTCCATGTTCAGTGTGTTTAGTTTTGCTTCCCCTGTGGCATCATGTTCATTTGTGTCAGCTGTGTTTCCCCTTCCCTCATTGCCCTTCTGTGTATTTAAATCTTCTGTCTCCCTTTGTTCATTGTCTGGTGGTCTTCCCCTGTGTTCCCGGACCCTAGTTTTTTTCCACAGTCCCTGTGCTTTGCTCTCAGTTTAGTTTTTTCCCAGTTTAGATCAGCTATTGGCTTTGGTTTGCTTTATTTTGTAACTTCATGTTTCGCCTCAATAAACGGCCTTTTGTTATTAAGTTTGTCTATTTGTGTTGTCTGCTTCTGGGTCCACAAACAAACAAACCCGTGACACTCACCCCCAACCAGTCGTTCTGTCAGAGGTTTCTTCCTGTTAAAAGGGATTTTTTTTTCTTCCCACTGTCAACAAGTGCTTGCTCATAGGATTTCTTCTGATTGTTGGGGTTTCTCTGTATTACTGTCGAGTATTTACCTTACAATATAAAGCACCTTGAGACAACTGTTGTTGTGTTTTGGCACCATATAAAAAATTAAATTGAATCACAGTGTAATACATGAAAACAAGAGATAACTAAAATGCTACTCTGGCCTTCAGATGCACTATGACACAATAACAGCATGCATCTATTATTGCCGATACATATTTCAAATAACTGTGGTTATCTTTTCAAAAAAGATTTCTTTTTCATTTGTAAACAATTGAGCCCAAACCTAAGATTTTAACTCTCTGAGGTGTAAGTTATCCTTGTTCGGAGTATATTTTGGAGAAGGACAAAAGCCATGTTTTTGGAAGAAATGTGAATAGTTTTTGATCCAATTTGTATGATTATTTTCTGTGTTCTGTGATTGCAAAGACTTTGGGAAAAAAAATGCACTAAATACAAAAATGATTATTCTGATTGCTTTAGGGTTAAAATTAGTGGGGCTGTGGAATTAGGGTCATCACCAACACTACTTAAACCTTCGAGGGTTAAAGGGTCCTGAACCTTCTGGTCTGACAAAAGACCATAAAGCATAGGATAGTTTCTCACTTTAGCCTATACTTTAAACTTCCACTACAGGTTTCAGCACTACGCAGTGGGTGTTCTATTCATAATGAAAGCTCTTTTATAACTGCAGCTATATTTTAATGCACTTCTAGATCCATTTGCACCTATGATTTTAGTTTATACAAGGCAATTAAGAAGACGCCATTGTCTAAACTCTTTGTATACGAATGCCAGATCAGCTTGTATATAGCTTGACAGGTCTGGAGCACCTATAATTACAGTTGCTAAGCTGTGATTAGACAAGTGAAGTTTGTGTGGTTTAGAGCACAGTCAATTAACTGGTATCACCTGCCTGCTTACAAAGCCAGATGCCCTCCTTTAAAGTCTCGCTAACAATTAAAACATATCTTTGCATGCGATACATAGTGAGGACAGCCTACTAAATCAAAGCCACAGTCTATTAAAAGTGTAATCAGGCACAGCATGGTGGGACTGCAGGCCTAGTTTGACCCCATCAAAACTTAATGAGGTCCGCCGAGTCGTTAACCTGCACATTTAAATAACATGCATCAATATTAATAGGTTATTAATGACTCAAAGCAATTATGTATACAGCGGACTGGGCAGAGAGCTGAGCAGAGACAGTAAGAGCAGAAGAGAGAGACAGTGATACCTTTAAGAGCATGGGGACTTGTGAGTGTTTGCAATGTTATGTGTGGTTATCAGTGGTGATGTATTGTAAACTCTCAAATAAAAGCCAGTGTTCAAATATTGGCTGAGTTTCGAACTCACTGAGTCAGCAGGAAAGACCAAATAAAAGCCGGGCCCTCACAAAGGTTTTTATTAGAATGCATGTATGCTCTGGGTCCTTCAACACCATTGGTTCTGTTGGCCTGCCTCTCTCACTAGGTCCTATTTCTTGGTTCCTTCCGCCTCATCAGTGGGCTGCCTTTTCCTGCTTGGGCATTTAGAAGTCTTGCTTGGCCACGCTGAAGACTTGTGATTCTCCAGCCTCCAAAATGTTTTCGTGAGGTTTAGTTTTAACATATTGACTTTATTGTTTTTGGTTTTTTTTGGGGGGGGGGTGTTGTTTCGGGTATTTTTGCTTGTTCGTTTGTTCGTTCGCATTGTCTTGACTACAACTTATTCACTCACCCAGCCAAATCACTTAATTTCAGTTGTTCCAATTACTTCCATGGACATAGGTGTATAAGATCAAGCACCTAGCATGCAGACTGCTTCTACAAACATTTCTGAAAGAATGGATCAGAATGGAGCTCAGTGAATTCCAGTGTGGTACTGTGATACCACAAATAGTCCGGCCCTGAAATTTCCTCCCTACTAAATACATAACACTCAACCGTTAGTCGTATTGTAACAAAGTGGAATTGATTGGAATTGACGGCAACTTACCCATGAAGTCGTAGGCCACGTAAAATCACAGAGCTCAGACCCTTTAGTTCCAGTGAAAAAAAACTCTTAATGCTTCAGCATTCCAAGACATTTTGAAGAATTTCATGCTCCCATCTTTGTGGGAAGAGTTTGGGGATGGCTCCTTCCTGTTCCAACATGACTGTGCACCACTGTACAAAGCAAGGTCCATAAAGACAATGAGTGCGAGTTTGATGTGGAAGAACTTGACTGGCCTGCACAGAGTCCTGACCTCAGGAGCCAGGCCCTTCTCGTACAACGCCAGACTTCACAAATACGCTTCTGGAGGAATTGTCAAGAATTTCCATAAACCCTGTGGAAAGCCTTCCCAGAGGAGTTGAAGCTGTTATAGCTGCAAATTGTGGGCCAGTATCATATCAAATACTATGGATTAAGAATGTGATGGGACTCAGGCAGACGAGCGAATACTCTTTGCAATATAGTGTATTTTATGTTAGCCATAGTGAATAATTCACTTAACTTAAATGTAACTGTGTGACTTTTCTTTCTTTACTATGACCACAAATTCACAAAATATAATAACTGTGACACACCGCTGCCACACTTACCCATCCTGTCTCCTGCACCCCACTCGAATGCTGTGACTGCTTCTCATCCCATTGACAGCTGCCAGACTGTAGCAGGCTTGACTCCAGTTTACTCTTTCTAACTCTCTTTTGCCCACACATTTCAGATATTTTAACATCTACGAAAGACGTTTCATTCCCCCCAGAATGACCAAACTGTAGTTACATGTGTTACTTCAGTTAATACCACGGTTTTTCATGATTAGTCTTTCTTTCCTGGCTAAAGATGAAAGCAGTCAGAGTGACTTCAGCCACCTTTTTAATGAAAACCACATCAGTGACTCAGAGATGTGTTAACTGCCAGCTTAACTGCATATTTAGATTACTTCGGGAACTCTCGGGTGTACAGGTGCAGTCATTCCAAACTCAATAATAACCACGTTGTGGTTTATTGCACTATATGTCAGGAGACGTATTGGTTACTTATTAACTTCACGGTCTTCTATTTCCTTTAAACATTTCTACATGCTTTGCTTTGAAACTGTAAACTTTTAGTACCAAACCTTCCCACAGATTTACCCTATAATTGTATTTAACCCGTTTAGCACTTTAGTCTCAACATCCCCAGAGTCACTCAAAGCTCAACCACTCAGCAAACCTGGGCTTTTTAGATACGAGAAACTTTTGAAATCTCTTTGATTGTTTGGGTTCAAAAGAAAAATAAATGTTTGTTTTGATGAAAAAAATCTGGGATTTCCATTTGTGAGTATGTATTATTAGGATTCAAAACATCAGCATCATCCGTAAATACCTATTAAGCAATTTTCTAATCCAACAAACACCCATATTTATACAATAATAGCTCACCCACTATAAGATTAACCCCCAGTCTTAGACTCTAAGAATAAGTGATGCTTAAGAGAATTTTTAACTGCAGCTGACTTTGTTTTTATCAACAGTGAGATTGAAAATCTCCAGTAAAAAGTTTTGCTGATGGAAACTGTAATTTTGAGAGTAAATGACAGCCTTTTGGCAGTATGTTAGCAAGCACAGTTGTTATTGAACCTGTTATAAGGATTCTCAACTGCTATTCTAACACAAATTTGGTACTGCAATACCAATAATTTGCTGCAACAGAAATGAAGCTGAACAACTATCAGTCATGCCTTTCAGTCACAGTTGTACAAGGCAGCCTCTTCATTGAACGTGCCACACTTTGCAGCTTTCAAGCTTTTTCAAAGGAAAGTATTTGTTTAGAGATTCTGGATGAAACTTGAATCAACAAATATGTAGTCTATGAAAACTGAGGCCCATGCCTTCTTGGAGCTGTGTAGGTAGAAATCACTCTTTACCAAATAAACTTTCTTCTAAAATAAAGGAACTAGTGGACGTAAACACAGTTTTTCAATCTTAAAGCCAAACTTTTCTGGTGTTACCTCATTACCTTTTCCCTGGTCTGTTTGAAAGTTGCCATATTTCTGGAAATCTATAACACAGCACGCATTGAGCGGCGCTTACTGATGTGTTTTAGGAGTTTCTGGACAGCAGCGGAGCTCTGTAGCTCAGACGAATACCCTAAATTGGTAGTAGATTGTATTTTGCTCTTCATGGAATTGGTTTACCACAGTGAAAATACAGAACGCCGAACAAAAAGGTAAACGCAGAGGAAATGTTGAGTCGTCATTAAATGAAAAGGTGTTGAGTCAAAACAGCTGGGGATCAGTGAGTGTCTATAAAAGGCTCGTCTCTTATATCAGGTGTGGTTCTGTCTGCGGTCAGTGTAAGTGAGCTCCAGCTACTGTTTCAGAATTTGCAGAGGTGAGTGACAGGGTTCAGATTAGCCTTACCCCACAAGGATCACGGCAGGGTGAAGCTCTTCACACGAGGGAGAAAGCAGCACAAAAATCCCAAAAGCTGGTTCTAAGAGAAGACTTAATCCTTTTATGTGAGCCCTCTTTTCATGTTGCGGGGGACAGATGTGTGCGTGAACACCCAGTGTAAGCAAATGTTTATTTACAGGTTGCAAATCTGCAGCATCAAAGCTTAAAGATCTGAAAGTCCAAGAGAATAAATCTGAGTGTTGCTTTATTTATATTACAGCACAGCTTCAAGCTGGAGTTACAAAGTGCTTCATAAACAAAAGGAACAACAGCAATATAATGTAAGACAGACAATAAAATTGGGCACGTGCATAAAACCAATACCAACAAGTCTGACAGCAAAAGCAGCAGAGGGCTGACATAGAAGGAGGAGATGCTGTTTAATCAACTGTGTTTGTGATTCCACTCAGAGAGAAAGGCTGCACCAGAGTATGAAACAACAGCAAACACCTCCAGACTGAGACATAGAGCCAAAACCCTGCGGTACGTGGTCCAAACAGATACTGTGTCTTTGTGACGAGGTCGACAGCTCACCCATCGTGATGGGGAAAGGCACTCCAGACACAAATAAGCACTTAAATCATCTGCAGAAATAAGCTTATAATAAGTTATATCAATAAACAAGAAATGATCGACAGTGGGTAAAATGAACATTAAAAAGAAAACCAGAGCAACACAAGAAAAATGAAAGAAACAGCAGCACAATCTGGGGTCAGAGTGCTAAGTTCTGATTATGAAGTATGTCATCACCTGCTCACACAAAGATAACGAGTGTTTGACTTTTTGAAGGAACAACATACGGATGAAAGTTTCATGTCGATGCTGTGGCATGCAGGATAAGGACCCAAATGCAGGACTTAAAAACAAAGGAGTGAACAAAAGGAGGCAGCTTTATTTTGCTGTTCAAAAACTCAAACGCTAAATACATGAAAACCAAACCAGAAACGAGGAACTAAAAGTAGGAAACTGGGAAACTAGAACTAGGAATTACAGGCACACGGCAGAAACACAGCTACCAGGGACGACACGACAACAGGCAGGAAGGAAGAAAGACAGAGGACTTAAATACACAGAGGATGGGAAACGGGAGGGAACACAGGTGGAAGTAATCAGACACAATGAGACAGGGAGGAAGCAAAACTGAATACACTGAACACAGGATAAGGAACTATCAAAATTAAACAGGAAACACACAGACAGAAACTCAGACTCAAGACAGGCTACACATGGAGGCACAAAAAGGGAAACGGACTCAAAGAAACAAGAAACTCGAACTAGGAATAAAAGTGACTAAACTAAGAAAAACAAGGAAACTGAACCGTAAACAATAGTAAATCACAGAGTAATTTAAACCTGAAAACGCATAAGCCATGACAGAAAGTATCTTGATCCATGCTCAATAATCCAGGTAAGGAAATCCCAGAAAATGGCAAAAGGACAGGCTTGAATTATACATCAGGGAATTCAAACAACCACACGGAAGAGACAACATGGAAAGCAGACCAGGACTCTGCAGTCTATTTACACCCACAGGTCGGTGGCCACTCCTTCAGTGATGAGGATGTGCACATCCTGGCTGGTTTTAGCAGGAATTCAAGGAGGCCATTTACAGAAAAAGGGAGAATCTATTGCTGAATCGAGGAGGGGTCCTAAGGGTTTTAGGTAGTGGAACTAGTTTCATCATTGTGGAGCTGTGCTCTTTATAAGGTGGGGGAAACCTGCAGTCCGCTGAGACTGTTTCCTCCACTGAAAACACTGCGTCAGTGAACAGAAGCAACTTTCCTGGACAGGTGAAACTAACTACAAACAGGTGAGGCAGTCACAAAGGACAAAGTAAAGCAGTCATGAAAGTCATGAAAATTTAAAGAAAAATGAAACAGAAAATGAACAAAAGACAAATACTAACACAGAATTCACAGAAGACATGATATCAGAGAGAGTGGAAGAGGCACTGACAGAAAGATGAGAGCGGGAGGAACAGGCAGCATGACTATCGTGGTCCCGGCACTCCCTGGTCCTCTTCCCCTCCTTCCCTCTCTTTCTCTTAGCCTCCGCTTTCTTTTCTCTCAGGAGTGGGAGGCCGGTGCTTTGGTTTTCATCCCCACCCATGGGTGGGTGATAGGTGCTCTTGTTATTTTGACTCAACTTCTCTTTAAATGTAACTTTTTTTTCTGTGTGCTGCTGTGCCAATAAAAATGCTCAACTATAAAACTAAAAATCACCTCGACTGACCTCATAAAGATCAACAATGTAATCTGTCATTTCATTTACCTGTTGAGCCTCCAGAGTTTCAGCCTGATGCGGGGAGCTTACACCTTTTAACACAATTTACCCTGTTCAACTCTAAAACGAGGGTGGAGAGTGCAGAATAGTCACACTATTGGGAAATACAGTATAACAAATAGAAACAAGTCCTCCAAGGTGTGACTTACTAGTGCCTTGTTTTTCTGCAGTCCTTCAGGTCACATGGTGCGACACATGAGCATCTAAAATGCCGACACAAACCCTCTGGCACTGAAAGTACTACTCTTTTTTTTTTTTTTACTACTCTGGGAGAAGCTGTGCTCTGGAAACCAGGTCACTAACCAGGTTTCATTTACATGATGTTGTAAGAAACACAAAAAAGCAGAAATCTGATCATAATGGGTCTTTACTAGGGATGGGTATCGTTTAGGTTTTATCCGATACTGGGGCCAAACCGGTACTTTTGAAATGGTGCCGGTGCTCAAACGGTGCTCGAACCGGTGCTTAAAGAATGGAGAACACAAACTTTATCCAAAAACCTCTTATGTTTTTATTTTTAGCAGTCTCTTTTTTCAGCAAAATGATAACCAAGTTAGCCTTTTCTGTAGACACAACATGAAGGGAGTATCTGCCATCAAACAAGAAGACAGCCGCATGTAACTACGACAGTGTTTGCTAGTTCACCTTGCATGCATTAATTTAATAACGTGGTTAGCCTACTCAACGTAAATTACACACGAACAACATTAAGCTATTCACCCAGAGAAGAACGGCGGCTACTGCCACCATGATCCGTCATCATTTCTGCTACACTGGCAGGGCTAGGGGCCAGGACTCTACTCTTCGGGTTCTTGGGGGATGTTGCTAACTCCGGGTCCGATAACAGGCACCACACCCGCAGTAGATGTGCCGGTGTGAGGTCTCGCAGCAAGCTATCAAATACGGTGCATTTCTCGGCTTTTAAAAAAACGCTATGCGTCGCCAGGTGTTTCATCAGATTCGAGGTGTTACCTCCTTTGCACAGTATCACCTTAAAGCACTTGTTGCAGGCTG
>VUQG01020781.1:0-11759 GCA_015106755.1 Etia nguti | reverse complement strand
ATTTCCTAAAATAAAAAAAAAAAAAAAAAGAACAATGCCTAGAAAAAGTAAATTTAAATGTAATTACATTTTTCATTTCCCATCTGTCATGCATTCTGCTTTATCACCTTGTTGCTTTATTGCTGACACATTTACCTTGCTTTGCAACACCACTGTAATCTCTGTACAAATAACGGCTGCAGTAGTAATGATGAAAAATGACTGCGATGGAGGCTTTTAAAAGGATCTGATTAATAACTGTGCAGAGAGCAGCTGTGGCTCCTGTGTGGGCTCAGTGAGGTGTCATCTATGCTGCTGTTGTCACTGTGCAAACACACGATGCTTCACATGGAAATGGCTTCATTAACAGAGTGAATATGTATTTACAATACTAAGCAAAAGTCTCTTGCTTCCCTTGATTTCTTTGTTTTTTGCTTGGAAAAAGAAAATAGATGCAGCTATTTACTGAAATGTGCAGACATGAGTAGAAATACAGTATATAGGACAAGTACAGTGTGTAACAAGCCTGAATCTCAGTAATTGGTATGACCACCTTTATGTTTTAAGCTCAACCTGAAATTTCAGGAAAGCTTGCTCGTAATTTCTTTGACTAGTCTTATGGAGATAGTTCTCCAAGCTTCTAGAAGAATACTCAACATGCAGTTCTTTGCATGTTTGCTACATTTTGTTGCATAATTATTATAATAGGGACAGTATTTGTCAGGAGCCTACTTTTCAACAGTCACAGCACTTTTTTGAGGGAAATTGTTTCATATAGTGGGTGAAACAATTATTTAATCCCATACTAAATTTTTAAGTCTGTTCATTTCTTTGCAAGTGATCAATCTCTAATTTTTATGCTAGTTTCATTTTAATGAAGAGAGACAGAATATCAACCACAGATCCAAAAAGTAAAATTTAGAAATCAATTTGCATGCCAATGAGTGAAAGAAGTTTTTCAATCCCCAAGCAAAACATGATTTAGCACTTGGTGGAATAACTGTCGCTGGCGAGTACAGTGGTAAATCGATTCTTGTCATGAGGTTTGTACACATCTCAGGAGTAAATTGAACCCACTCCTCTTAGCAGAAACTCTCTAAATCCTTTAGGTGTCTTGACTGGCACTTGGCACCTTGAAGCTTCACTTCCTTCAACAGACTTTCAATAAGTCTGAGGTCTGGAGACTGGGTAGGACACTCCATGACCTTAATGTGGTTCCACTCCTTTGTTGGCATGGTTGTCTGTTTTGGGTTGTTGTCATGTTGGAAGACCCATACACAACCTATCTTTAGTGTTCTGGTTGAGGGAGGGAGGTTCTCTTCCAAATTGTTACAGTACATGATCACATCCCTTGGCCTGTCAATGTGGTGAAGTCGTCCTGTACCTTTAGTGGAGAAACAGCTAAAGTTTCTCTGCTAAAGCATAAAGTTTTCAACTCTGTGCTTGACTGTGTGTGTTCTTTGGGTCACACTAAGCATTTCTCTTCCTCCAATCATCGGGGTCAAGTTGTTGCCGAAGAGCTCAATTTTGATTTTATCTGACCACAGGAGTTTCTCCCAAGCTTTCTCTGAATTATTTAGGGGTTCACTCAAAAACTTAAGATGGGTCTGTATGTGTGCTTTCATAAGCAAGGAGATGGGCAGTGCAAGATTTAAATCCATTTGGTGTAGTGTGTTAATAATGGTGTTCTTGGTGACTGTGGTCTCAACTGCTTTAACAAGACAGCTTGTTATTGAGATGTTAATAGGAACAATGTTAATGTTAATCAACATAGCTTGTTATTATACTTATTTTACTCAATGACTTGCAAATCAATTTATAACTTTTATGAAATGTGTGTTTTTGGATTTTTAATTGTTTTTTTTCTCTGTCCATTAAAATTAAACTACCATAAAAATGTTCATTTCTCTAATGAAGGCTCTTATAGGGTCCTGTTGATCTTGGAAGACCAATAACTATACAAGATCAACAGGACCCTATTATTTTATAGGCGTTTTTGTAGTCAATCCAAGCAGGTGCTCACTTGGATCAGTCTGGTCCTACAGTGTTGACTGACTGCTCTATCTACCAGTAGCTGGTGTTTTGCCCCCCTGGTTTCTATGCCAATTCCTTTCTGGGCTCATGTATTTAGCCACGTGCCTTTTCATCTTAGCTGCTATGAAAGAGAAGAGGAAAGAAGTGTCTGTTGAAAGGAAAAAGAGAAAAGACAATGAAGGTGGTAAAAGTGCTTATATAAAAGTTGAGTTTTCTCAGAGGTAACTCCCTGCACCCTATAATGTGGTTTTCTCTGTGATTTAATGATCCAACTTCTGAGATATTGCCAGATGTTACTAATGTGGGTATCTTGAGGCCCACAGAGACCTGTTCAACTGCAACATAACACAGGATTGCTGCCACCTTATGTAGTTTGTCTCCATGACAACAACTGCAGCTCTGACTGTAGCGTGGTGAGCAGTTCAGGGTCAGATAGATAAAACCCCCATCTCCCCCTTGAGTTGATCCCTTTACCAAACACTCATCAAGTGAGGATATTTGAATAACTGTTATCTAACAAAAACAAAAAAATTAAAAATTATGTGGGTTTAGGCTATCTCAGTGTCTTTTGTCTTTTCTACAGTACCTGTATAAAAGATTAACTTAGCCACGATTAACTATTTTCAAGCCTTGATTATTATTATTTTTTTCTAACCAGAAAAACTTTTTTTCTAAACACTTTAAAACACTTTTAAACACTTTAAAAACTTGGACCTTCTTGCTATGACACAACAGTAGTGACTATATTTAGATCAGAGAGTGAAGTGCTAAGTTATATGGATTTATAGGCTCCATAGGAGTGATTCAAGTTAGTAGTGAAACCTAGCAGACAGTTAGCAGTTACAGCTGCCAGTGTCAGCATCCAGCCAGCCAGTATAAGCCGATCTTAAAATGTAAACTTTAAGCTTGGGGGACATTAGAGAGAAAAATACTTATGTAGCAAGCTGTAAAGATGCTTTTGTGCTGTAAAGTTGGGTATTTTAAAGTGGCAGTCTATTGGGATTGACTCACTTTTGAGACCAGCCCAAAGTGTTCATTAGAAGAACTGCAGTTTTTGGCACTTGATGCTGAGATCAGGCCTCTGGGAAGTTACTCAGTTAGGCTGAGTAGCATGCTAAATTGAATGTTGGACAATGCAGTATAATGTATGTTATGTTAAGAAATTCACAAGTGTCTGGTTTGAATTTTATCATGAAGTAATTAAAAAAAAAAAAAAAAAAAAAGAATAAAAAAAAAAAAAAAGCAAGCTGATGATAATATTGCAAATTCTACACAGAGAATGAATGAATACATATTTCATTGTATGGTTAGAAAAAATGAAAATCTTTAAAATCCAGAAAATATTTAAAATAAAACATTTCCTTCTATCTTTTTCATCTTTGTAAAAGTGGGACAGCTGGCAGATGGAGAGAGACTCTTCCCCATCTGTAAGGCCACCAGCTGCTCTCCTGGGCTGCTGAGAGGTGCTTCCACTTCAATGAATGATATTACATGACTCTAAGACAGGGGTAAGCAGTTAATTTTCCCAAGGGGCCACATGAGAAACTGGAACTGCTGTAGAGGGCCAGAGCAAAAAGAGAAACTCAGTATTAAGTTTATATCTTCATAAACTGCTCTACTGGTAAGAGTAAAATAATACTCACAATTAGGCAATGAAAAATATGAAATAAGAAAAACAACATTTTATCACTATTCAGTCAACATTCCCAAAGAAAACTGTGATCAAAATGTGCATGGTTTTGCAAAGATTAAACAACTAGCAGGTTTGCTGACTTCTCTTCCTGAGTTCTCTTCCAGTAGTGATCCAACATGCAACTACCTGTCTGTGATTCAATGCTCTTTTCCTGATTAAGTTAACTCTTTTAGTTACGTCAACAACATAATTCATTTTTAACACTGACTTATACAACAACCCCTGGTGTTGTGGGGGCCAATGCAAATATAACAGTTTCATTTCTGAGCTAATTTCAGTCACTTTATCATTCAGTCACAAATCCTGTTGTATTTCCTTTCATTCAGTATATTGCGAAAATGTGAAAAAATGTCCGCTTTGTTTTTCAAGTGAAGTTCCTGATGTCCCGCAATATCCTTGATCTGTGGAGTTGGGCAAATTCTAAAATGTTTCTTCTTTCTCAGGGCATCTTAGCATAAACAGGTCAGCCCAACACTGTTAAACTCCCCACCAAGTAATGGCTTACTCTTTTTTTAGAGTTTGGTTGGAAATCACAAAGCTGGTCTTGAATGCTCAATCCCTGGATGTGTAAAGCTCAGTAAAAAGTCATTGTTCCTTTTGGAGCTTTGCTAGGAAAGGTTCAGATGTTTTTGGAAACAAGTGGGGAATGCTGAACCTAAAACTAATCACGGCAGACAAAGCAAGGGGAGCAAACGAAACAAAGCGCACACAAGATAAGAGACTAACAAAAATAAAACAGGAAGTAGCTAAACATCGGACATGGAAACTAAAACAAGGAACAGAATACAAATAACCTATGACTATGACTAGAGGTGGTCACTAAATTAGTGAGATTTCCATCTTTGCTATCTATGCTTTAAGATGCACATTTGAGAATTATAACAGGGAGTCAAATACTTCTGATTTGAGACTTTCTTTGTCCGAGGTGCCACAATATCCTGAATTGTACATAGTGAACATGTAAAACTATTAACAAGATAATCGACCTCTGTGGGGGGTAGCGTTCAGGTAGCTTTTCTGCAGTGTGTTGGCACATAGCATTGAAGACGATAACAGTGGAGGAATCCTTAAACTTAGTTAAAGCACTTTCAAAAAGAAATCTAGTGAGATAAAATGTATTCCCCATTGCTGTGTAACCCATTACTGTTAATTAAAATGTTATTAGGAAATGATCAGACAACACAGGGTTTTTAAAGAATACTGTTAAATGTACATTTTCTATGCTGTATGTCAGAACAAGATGTAGAGAGTGATTAAAGTGGTGGGTGGGTTCTTTTGGATTTTGTGAAAAGCCAATTGAGTCTAACAGTAGAATAAATGCTGTGCTAAGGCTGTCGTTTTCAGTATCTACATGGATGGATAAGTCTACGATCAGGTGGAGGATAGATAACAACAAATAAAACTGGTTTTCCAGCTAGGTTGGACTCTATCTGGGTCTTTGATTTATTAATGAACTGGAGTGCAAGATTGCTGCCATACCTCCTACTCGGCCTGTGCTTAGAGGATTCTGATAGTTTTTATGGCTCAGGGGTGTTGATTCATTTAATTCAATCATCTTGCTGTAAACAGGTTTCTATAAGGCAAATTAAATCAATTTGTTGATTAATTATTAACTCATGTACCAACAGGGAAGGGAGTTTTACTCTGTTTGTGCAGTTGTGGATGCGATATTGTTCTTTCTTTGTGAAGTCATCAAGCAATTCATTTCATTATTGTGAATAATAATTATTCAGTATAGACACTGAAAAATCAGAATGCCACATCACATAGATGGACTAGAAGCAATCTAGTAAGAGAGCTGCCTTTACAATAAGTTTTTCAAATTAATACAACTACTTTGCACCACTGATTTGTGTCATGAAATTACATTTTAGTCGTCTTTCAGGTGCATGAAGTCTACATATTAATGACAAGCCACACTTGTGATGGTGTGAGTGCATGACACCAAATATTTAAAACCATTTTCATTCTAACTTTCATCACCAGTAGACAAGTTGGCTAAATTTAACATTAGAAGACAATATCATGAAATAATACTAAACTGTCATTATTATTACAATGATTACTATCATCCCCAAAAAAGGTCTAAACGTGCCTATGGCGCAATAAATAAAATTGAACTGAGTCTCTTCCACAAGAAACATGCTATATTATTGTTTAAGTAAATGATCAGCTGGTTTAGGATATCATCAAGCATATATTTTTAACTCTTTCCCCTTAATCATGTTTTCACTATAAACTTTAGCAAATAAGGCCAAATTATATAATCAAAAACTGCCAGAAAGAAAAGAGAGTTTAACTGAGGATATTACCAAATCATTTAGTGAAGAAATTGAGAGAACAACAGAACTGTTTTGATCTCTGACAGTGAAAAGCTGTTGTGCGTTCTTCAGTCTGTCACTGTCTCACCACCGTTCAGTTAATCCTGGAGCCTCCCCACCAGGAGAAGTGTGATCTTCCTGCTTTCTTTCAGTGGGAAATCGTAGCTGTCAGCAGACTGAGTCCTATTTGAACTGATATCAGACTGAGATGGCACCAACTGCCTCCAAAATGACATCCAGCTCAGAAGCTGTTAGTTATGTGTTCATGTTCGAAACCTGCAAAAAGATGTTGCCTTAAAATGATTGTGCTGTGTGTGTCTGTTGTAACATGTCTCATCTCAGATTTCCAGAGAGCTGCCTTATTGTTTGTCTCTCACAGTTTGTGACTGCTTTTATTGTCATCTTGAAGTTGGGCCTTCCATGATAAATGAGCTTTTTGTGACCTGGAATCACAAAAATTGGTGGTTGTTAAACCTTCAAGACTTAAAAATTTCTCCTCCACAAATTGACCAGATCTAAATCGATCCAGGTCTTGACACTTTGATGTGAAATTCTTATTAAACAACTGACAAAGGTTTTGCTTCAGTGTGATCGCTACACATTAACAAGAGTTCTGTAATGTATTCTAAAATTTTCCCAAGGTGTAATGATGTAAATTTGTTGTCATGCATAAATATCCAGCAGCTTCAGTCATCTATCGAGGAAGCAAAGATGCAGATTTATCTGCTGTCTTTTCCTTGACTCAGGATGAAAGTTTAGCATTTTAATAATGAAAAACCGTCACAAGAAAATCTCATTTTTTGAATAGCAGCAGATATTCCCCCTCCTTCAGTTTTCAGTCAAATATAGTACAGTCCTCTGTGTGTTTGCAGCAGATTAACTAGAGGAACTGATTGTTTGTATTTCCACTGGGTTTCTGTTGGATCAGCTGTGGAAAAACTCTCCTGTCGTTTTTCTTCTGAAGTGTAAAATCCTGTAGAAGATAATCTGCTTTTGTTTCTCTCAGTTCCCCATTTTCGTCTGTCTTCTCATCTCTATTTCTTTATCCCTTAAACTTTTTTTAATATATGGTTTTCACATTTCATGTTGTCCAATCATGGAAGAAATGTGTTTTTTGACTTTTTCCCTTTTTTGTCATCTCTCATTTATTTTCCCCTTTTCCTGAGGAGCAGATTTTTTTCATCCTTATGCTCTGCATGCAGTCATAGGAGTGGATGAATATTTCATGGGGAGGGATTCCTCCACCTTTCCTCCCTTGAGAGGAGAGCATCTGCAGTTAGTAACTAACCTTTCCTCCAACACATAAAACAGTCCATTAGCAGCAGCCAGTCGAACACAGTGAGGTGAGGGGGAGGTGAAAGTCATTTGCACTAAGAAGGAAGGGTGTGTCATTTGGGAGCTTAGTCCCAGGATTTCAGTAAGAGGCTGCTGAAATAACAGGACTGTTTACAGCTAAATTTTTATGGATGCAAAAGAAAAAAAATATGAAGAACAAAAACAAGAACAACTGGAAATCTTTGTCCTTCAATCTGCATATTAAACAAATAAGTGGGACTGTGATGTCCGTTTTTTGTTTTGATAACAGTGAATTCTATTTCTGGAATAATTACAGCCTCTTGTGGTACAAACTGAAAGGAATAAAAGTCAAACAAGAATCCCATTGTGTGGCTGTAACCAAAGGACCCGAAGAACACAGCACTGCAAGCAAAGTGGTCTTTATTCGCAGGGTTTTCTTTGCTTTTATAAGAGCAGCTTTCCAGCTATACCATACCACTCACAACAACCCCCATCAGGTCCCTGCAACCTACTGAAGGAGGGAAGGCATGACTAGGTGATGGAGAACAGCTGTGTGGGCCAGCCTCCAGACACCACACCCTGAACCCACTGCTCCACCGCTCCCCTGCAGCTGAGCCAAAAACCACAACCTGCCACAGAGGCATTTTTCTTTGTGCATCCAAGTCCAGGATGTTAAAAATTTCACTAAATACACCATCATTTTCAGGAAACCCCAAGTACTCTTAGCTAAAAAAAATCACAACATGTAAATCAGACAGCTTGGGATTTGAGGAGGTGGATTCTTTCCCTTTAGATGGAACTTTGGGGCTTTTACAGCTCAGGTGGAAGCTAAATTAGCTTTGATAGCTGTAGCTTACTGGTAGGAATTAGCAGCTGGATATCATTTGCTCTCAACAAATCAAATGTTAGAACATTAATAGACAAAGCTGGATTATTGAATATCATTACAGACCAAGTCGGCACAGTGGCCCTTGGGGAAAGTTGCATAGCTCAGATGAAATACAGAAAGATGCAGAAAAAGAAAATTCAAATGCAAAAAAAGGAAAAGACTCATAGTAACTAAAGATATAAAAACAGTCCCCCAAATTCATAAATCAGCTGCAAAGAGACATAAAACAATCTCAACGAAAAACAAAATCAGTGGGTGTTGGTGCAGCTCAAGAGGTAGAGCAGGTCATCTGCTAATAGGAAGTTTGGTGTTTCAATCCCTGGCTACTGCAGTCTGCATGCCAAATACCATTGGGCAAGATACTAACCCTGAGTTGCTAACTCTGATGTATCCACCGGAGTGTGAATGTTAGACAGAAAGCACTTAAAAATATATAGAAAAAAAATGTGCATGTGTGAAAGAGGCAAGTTGTGTGCAATGCTTTGAGTGCTCAGACATATGTAGAAAGGCACTATGTAAGAACCAGTCCATTTACCATATTGAGGTATAATATTGGACATTGATGCAGCTTGGATAAGAATCCCAGAATCTGCTTCTTTAAAAAAAAGACATTGAATTAGAAGAAACCTGTAAAATCCTCGCATTTTAATATAGCAGTGGTTTTTCTTCTTTTTTCAGACACATAAAATAACCATGAAAGGTAGCACACAGGTCCTGACTGAATCACAGTGATGAACTGTTGCTGTAGATTTCATCACAGCTTATGCTTGCACTGAAAGGACAGACCAAACCCATGTCATCATGATGCTTGAGTCAGCAGCTGCAGTGTTTGAAAGGAAAAAGGAAGACACTAGAAGTAAAATGAGAGCTCAGCTATGTAGGAATTAAATATGACTATCACCTGACTCTAGTTCTACCATCAAAAGATCATACCAACAGAGACTTACTGTAGCTTTCTGGAAAGCCACAAAACACCAAAGTTGTGTGCACAAAATGATTTCCAAGTTTGTAACCACTGTTCCTGCAATGTTAAGTTTGCCTATATTGGTTGAATATAACTGACTTCACAATCAGATGTTAGACTAATCTTATGAATAGTTTATCTGTCCTTAGCGATGGAATAAATGAATATAAATGCAGTAGTATGCCTTGCTAGATTTTGGTCTTCTGTCTTGTTCACGTGCTGCCTTTTGAGTGTCTTTGGATAATATCTGGAAACCTCCAGCCCATTGATAATCTCCAGGAGAGCTATGTCAGAAATAACAAGTTGCTTTTTTTTCTGGAAGTACAGAAAGCTTTTGTTGGTAGAAGTAAAAAAAAAAGGTGATTTATTGTCATTTGCACATGTAAATAAACACAGAGTTTATACTGTAAATGAAATTCTTATTTTACTGGAGTTCCTTCACACAGCACATGTAAAAAAAATTCTAATGTACTAAATAACATGAAATTTTACTTCTAACAATATTAAAATAAATGAGATAAATATTTTTTCTTTCAGGCTTTGACTCTGTTTCAGTCAACCCCTTAATGCCTTGTGTATCAAATTTGATACATGAGCTTTTGTATTGAGACTTCTACATAATCAGTGTAATTTCTTTCCCTTGAAAAACCCAAATAAATTGGACAAGCAATAAACTAATATGTTTTTCGACAGACACTGGTGCAGGCTTTAAATGGTTAAGACCAAGATCAAAGCATTTTTAAACTCACAACAACCAGCAGGTCACCAGTGACTTGTTTGAGATAAAGACTAGAGTTTTGTTTATCTCTTGTTAGGATGTCGATGAACAATAGCAAATGAATTAAAGCAGAAGACTTGAGACAGAGGTGAGGTGTAGACCAACCGATTTATTCACTAATACTGAAGAATGCACAAACATAACAAAATAAAATAAAATGATATTGCCCAACAGAGCATAGGTTAGCTCTAGCAGCAACCTGTAACATTAACTGGCAGCTTTTTATAGACTACTGCTAACTAATCCTCAAGCCATACCACTGTATAGGGTTACATACTGAACTAAAGTAATATACTAAATGCACACCTTGCTGGCTTTGATGATTTTTAGTCTTGCCCTTGTCCTTAGTCATTTTCAAAGAAACGATTTTTCTTTGTGTTTGTTGTTTTGCTTAAGCCACTTACCACTGACCTATGAATTATTCAAGCATAAAAATGTACTGAACTCAAGATGTGAAGCAGTGTCACATCTATACATGACAGACAAGCAAGAACCAATTTTAAACTGTAACTTTTGTCCATTTATTATTACCAGCCTTCTGGCAGTGTCTGGCCTAGAAAATCCAACTTGAACCAAGACACATCTACTGTTTACCAAAACCTCATCAGAAAAGGCCTCAGTGGAACCGGGATTGTTTTCAGTATGCACAAAAGAGGTTGTTGAGAGAGGTACAGTAGTGGGTGTCTACAGCTATCTGTAACATAATAAAGGTTCTGTTGTGGTTTGGGGGTGCATTTCAGCCAGTGGTGTTGATAACTGCCAAAACTGATGGTACTTTTCTGCGTTTGTAATTCCAATAGATTTTGATCCACCATGAAATACCATCTGGAAAACATCCAATAGACAAAAGACAGTTACATTTTTAAACATGACAGTGATGCCAACGACACTTACATTGCAGAAAAAGCATACCTGGATAGAAAAACACGCACAATCGAACAACTGAATAGACTAAAGTAAAGAAATTACAAGAAAGCCTCCACAAGAAAATTCAGACTGATGATGATGAAGAATAATGGTGGTCAGCAAATACTGACTTTCAAACTTGTTAGAACTGTACAAACCCTGTTTTCCTTGTTGTATTTACTGTTTTTCCATTTATTTTTGTTTTAATTCAGTTCAGTTTTGTTTATATAGCACCAAATCACAACAAGATACCACATAGTAACCCCAACAATCAGACGATGCAGTACTATAAGGTCTTTAAGATAAGATTGGACCTGATTCAAGACCTTGTATGTAATGAGAAGTATTTTAAATTTGATTCTAGATTTAACAGAAAGCCAATACAGTGGTCCCTCGTTTATCGCGAGAGTTACGTTCTAAAAATAACCCGCGATAGGTGAAATGCGCGAAGTAGTCAGCTTTATTTTTTACAATTATTATAGCTGTTTTAAGGCTGTAAAACCCCTCACTACACACTTTATACACTTTTCTCAGACAGGCATGAACATTTTCACACTTTTCTCTCTTGTTTAAACACTCTCAAAGTTCAAACCTTCATAGAAAAATAAGTCCAGTATTATAGAATGAAACCAAAGATCAAACCCTGTTTTCAGGTCCAGAACATGGGAATAGAGCAGCTGCCAGAGAATTCAACATTGTTGAGTCAATGGTACGGAAGTAGAGGAAGCAAGAAGAATGAGCTGAGTAAAGTTTGACTTATCTGTTTCCTTTAGCTTAATTCGCCTTATAATCTGAAAAATACGGTAACTTCTACCTTCCTTTAGCATGTCCTTAAGTCCAACTTTGTGTGCGATGGTTAGCATCTTCCTCTGCCTTTTGGGTGCTACCGCAGGTGCCTT
>VUQG01020778.1:0-14727 GCA_015106755.1 Etia nguti | reverse complement strand
ACCCCCCCCCCAATGTCTCCCTAATTCTGAGGTCTCTAGGTTGGCAAGTATGCCTTCATGTTGTATCAACAGAAAAGGCTAACTTGGTTATCATTTTGCAGAAAAAAAGAGACTGCTAAAAATAAAAACATAAGAGGTTTTTGGTCAAAGTTTGTGTTCTCCATTCTTTAAGCACCGGTTCGAGCACCGTTTAAGCACCGGCACCGTTTCAAAAGTACCGGTTTGGCACCGGTATCGGATAAAACCTAAACGATACCCATCCCTACTAAGCAGTGTACTCTGTAAACTTCAGCTGTTTCCCCCAGGTCCACCTGTAGTTGCCAATCATGAGCTGGAGTTAGTGAGTCTATAGAGTTCTTCAGCTGGTTTGGAGGCTTTGAACCTGTCTGGATGAAGAGATCTGGAGTCAGGCCTGTTAGATCTCAGTGCAGATGATGTGAGCTACTGAATGTGCAACAACGTATTCCCCCTCTACCGGGGCTTTGGGGTAGCAGCTCAAAATATGCTCCAAACACCTGGTAGCCTGAAACAGATATGAAAGTTGGAAGGGCTTGGGAGAAGATTTGTATACTGACTGGATCAGAAATTAGAGTCATGCCTCTTCCCAATTCCAGATCATTGTCTAGGTAATCTTCCAATGTCCTTTACATTCTCCTTTAGAAGCCAGGCAACTTCTGCTCACTCACTGTTTGGGAAGATAAAATCCAGCAAAGACCTAACACAGGACCTAAGAGATGTATCTAGTCCTTCAGTTGATCTGTCTACTGTTCACTGAAGCCTCATTAGAAATGGTCCCAAAGGAAGGATGGCTGTCGAGCCAGAAAAATCAATGCCAACAGTTCATAAGAGATACAATTTTGTTTTCAAATCCTTGTGAATATGTACTGAAGAGATCAGGAGTGTCTACAACAGTGAGTGTCTACAGCCGTCTGTAAAATTCACCTTTTTGTCTTTTAGGTGCATTTCCTTTCGTGTTTGCACAATTCAATAAATTGCTGCAACTATTTTCCATTTTCCGAGCAAAATATAAAGAAACAAGTGGCGGTTTGAGACTTGCACAGTGTTGTACAAAAGTGATTATCTAGTTAATGTCCATTCAACTTTATTTGAAAGAAATCCAATATGGCTCAAAGTATTAACTGTCTCAACAATTCAACTTTCCTAAAACTTTATTTCAGACAGTCAGCAGAATATGTAAATACCATACTGCCACACCAATTAGTTTCAATGCTTAGCAGTTAAATATGCACTTCTGAACTTTTGGCAGTTACATCACTGAAATCTGTAGTAAGGAAAACCATGGATGACGGAAGCTGGCAAAGGAAAATGGCTTTGAGGAGCTCTCTGCTTAGAGTGTGCAGTGACCCTTACTGAAGTCTGCCCTCTCTGCCTGCTCAATGCAGCCTCCCAGTCTTTCATGCACAGTGCTTTTGCTTATATTACTGAAGGGGTCATTGATAACGTTCTTGACCGTTTCTGCGAGCTGCCTAGCGCCCACGGACCATGTGGTTGTTCATTTCAATACTCATACTAACACACAGAAGAGGGATTTGATGTGCATAATGGACCATCTACACATACTCTGGCTCATATCAAGACGGTTCTCGTTCTCTAAGAACATCTCTCCATATACACAAGAGGATGACAACCTCCAGCCTTCGATGCAGCTGCTAATCTCAGGCCATAAATCAAAATTGGCAAAGCCACTCCCTCGCAGCCTCTGCTCCATAAAGGCAGCATAGCCGAGTGTAGCATATTGATGCCAGCCCCTGGAGTCTAGCTGCAGTGATCCAGCTGGACTGATGCCTGGCAGTGCCTCTGCTTGCTTCCTGCCATAGCAGCCACACAGCGCTTTGCAGTGGTTTATCAAACCCAGTGTGTCATGAAAGCATGACAGCGTGAGGCCTGAAGATTAAAACCACTCAGCGCTTCGTCATTTGAAGATGAAACACACAACACCCTATAAAAATAGATTTGACAAAAGTCACAAGTCTGGGTCACAGCCAGAGAGAATTATCGTTTCCCTTCCATTCGTCTGTGCAGGAGAAAAAAACTGGACCGTAATTTTTTGCGTTTGGCCCCATTCGTGAACTTCCCATTTCAACAATGATACTCGAATGCTAAAAGTAGTACATTCAGACAGTTATCCCCATGCATTTAAGTAGAAAAGTGTTCTGTTTCAACAGAACACTTTTCTAAACCAGAAAGAAGCAGCAGAAGTGAAGTTATTATGCAACCAACCAGCAATTTGTTCAGCGAATACTACCCTTTTAGCTTCTGTGTGGTGGCAAACTCCTACAAGTCCCGCCAGCTCATATGGGAGTAAACAGATCAATATGTTCACCTGAGAGATGGATGCTCACCTCCTCTAAGCAGAGGTTATCAGGCAAATTCTACAAATCCCTTCTTTCAGCAGCAGCCTAATGACACTAATGGGCGGCAATGCTCTCAGAGACCCTTTATTACACTGATTAAGCCAACAACCTCAAATATAATGTCCTAATCTGATTAGGAGATGGACACAGCTGAGCAGAAGAGAGACAGACTAGACAGCAAGAGGGAGCAGACTAATCGAGATGGGTTTTTATTGTTCATGAATATAAAAGGCGAAATTACACAGAACTGGATGTCTGCTAATTTTTATATATGTGCTAAAATATAATCTGTATAGTCATGCAAAGTGTTCCTGAAGAGTCTGCCATTTTGAAGTGCTGTGTTGACACTAATAGTCAACTGTCTGCAAGTAACAAGGAGCAGGGAGTCCGATTGATAACCAAATGCCCAGATGCTTGGACATCTTATAGAGCTTTATGGAGCATGAGATCATCTGCGGAAAATGCAGAACTACTAAAGCGGCGGAAACCTCGCTGTAGCTAGAAATTCTAAAGCAAGTAACAGCATAGAATCTCATCTTTTTCCGTTTAAATTATATGTTAAAAACAAAAAGTTATTCCCATCCATTATCCATTTGGCCACAAAAAGTGTTATTTTATGTGAAAATCTGTTCCCAGGCTGGATGTTTTGCTCTGACTTGCGAGTTAGGTTTAAAATAAAATGATTCAGAAAAAGATTCAGCTTTGGGCAATATATGCCCCTTTATAACATCATCCCTGTGCACTGAAAAAAAACTGATGCCAAACGATGAACGAACCTCGTGCACATGGTTACATTCTTGGGTTGCTTCACGCATAACAAAAATAGACATTATGTCTTCAGAGTCTTTAAAATGAGAAAATAATGCACCTTAAGCTGGGAATTTATCATGTGATCCAGGCCAACCAAAATCAATCACTTCCTTCGAGATGGAACCTGCAGTGATGGATACCACCCCCCGGCTCGTTGCGAGACAAGAGTGGCACTTTGGGAGAGCGTGTGTGTATGTGTAGACCTCACTTCATTTAGCACCGCACCACGGGGGAGCCAGGGGAAATCACACAGAGACACGAGAGAGAATAAACAAACAAATCAAAAGCATTAAACCAAGCAAACACAACATAGGAGGCTTTTTTAAGGACTGTTAAACCTCCATTATCCAAATCAAAATTCAATGACTTCTCTGATACTCCTATCACAATAGGGAGGTATGCAAAGCACAGGTTTCAGACCAGAGTAATCGTACCTAAAAATAACAGCCCTAATCTTCATTCTTTTCTCCTTCAACCTCTTCTCATATTTATAGTGAAAGAAGAAAATGTGTTGCTGTCTTTTACCCAAAATAGAATTCGATTTATTCTCCATGTGCTGTTGACATTTTCATTATCAAATGGGAACTAAAGGAGCACAAATGTTTACACTTAAAGCTTTCTTCGGTGTGCAAATACATGCCTCATTGCCTGCAAATGTTATTTATATGACCACGCCCACCATCGTACATCTGCAGGCATTCTGTCGTTAGGTACAGGCTTCCTACAGAGCTCGGAGGAGGTTCAAATCTATAAGTTCAAATCTATAAGAGTGACTTGCTTAATTACAGATTTCCAAAGATAGATCACGTTGCCAAGCCTACATGTATGCCAATATAAAAATATACAGGAATATATTGCTGTTTACTTTAGTGTTGGGCTGTCTGAATGTCAAGAACTTGGGTTATGGAAAGCCAGTAGTTAAATCCAAGCAGCTGTCCAGCTGTCTATCTACGGTTTAACTTTGGTTTGTTTCTCTAACGTGTTCATAGTCAATGTGGCTGCTGTTTCAAGCCTTCAAATGACCTAAATTAAGTTTGCTATTAAGTGCGTCTGCCATTTTTTCAACATTAACATTATGTCATGGCAATCTAAGGACATGGAAAAAAAAAGAAAAAAAAGCTGACTGGACTTACCTGGATGACTGAGAACCTACACAGACATTATGTAGAAGTCTTTTTTTGATTTAGTGTTCAATCCAGTTTGCAAATACTTTTGCACTTTTGCCATATATTGGTCTGTTAGGGTACACCATTTTCAAGCCCGACACAGGCTCCAAAAAAACCATTTAGGGCTTCGCTGCATCAGTCATGACCAATTTTTAAATCTGATGCTCACAAGTCCCATAACTTTGTGGAGGTGGAATACCATATTGCTTAAGCACTCCTTTGAAGTTTAATTTTAGGCTGCATGAGGGGAATGGCCAATTGAGTTAATTAGCAGACAGCATGAATATAAAATGACTGGCTACTACAGAGGGTATCTGTCATGTTTTTGGCCTACATTATCTCTTATAAAAAATGACCAGTGCTGACCAAACAGATACTATTTTTATCTAAACACATTCCGTCTGTTTTTAATAATATACAAACAGAATATCAAGAAATTGAGTTTAGAGTTTGATCTGATAATGGGCTATGCCAATACTTCAAGTAATGGACTGTAAATTTTTGTGACTCATCAAAAGGTCAGAGAGTTTGTAGATTGCTTCCATATAATGGTTCATAACTAAAAATTGCTTCTGCCATTAAAAATGACCTTATTAGGTGTATAAATGCACAATTTAGCAAGCTGTCCCTCTAAATTTTTGCAAATGTCTTCAGCTTTTAGTTGTGTTTAACTGACTGGTAAATATTTTATTAAGTGTGTTGGATTCCAAACTGCAGACAGAACAGTATTAGTCCAATAAGTGTGTACATATTTTTTGAGATACTGTTTTAATATTGAGAATGCAGTGCTGCATTATACTCACAATCTTCATTAAAAGATTCATCACCAAACCTTACCTAATGTACTTTAACATGCTTAAAGACATAAAGTGTGTTTGTGTATTTATACTGGGTATCTTTTTAAAAATAAACTCATGATTGATCAGGTGCGTTTCTGATGTCTGGAGCTTTTATCTTTAAATTGGATCGCCTCATGACTGAGTGCTTGCAGCTCTGAAATGGTGGGTGGGGGTCAGAGTTGGTATGTTTTGCACACTGAAGAAGCCTCAAGGCTTAGCTGAGTAACATGTGGAACACTTTTGGGAGAGCAGTTTTTGTAGCCTCTGTTTTGGCTAGTGGGCTATGATGTAAAAAGAGATTTGTTTTGTTTTAGAAGTCAAGTAGTAAATCTCCATAGGAATCCACAGCATGTTTACCTTTTCTTATGCGTCTTCCAACTTCATCTCTTTTTTTCTTCTGCTAATAGGGTTGATAGCAGCCCAGACGCTTGATATTAGGCAGTATTTGACCTGTTAATTACCATTAGTTTCTTGGTTAATAAGATGACATCAACAATGACAGGTGCAGATTTTTAGCCCAGCGTCAGATTGGCTACCTGTCAGAGGCGTAAACTGCCTCTTGCTCTGTGGTAGCTGGGAAAGGCTCTAGCCTCCCCACAACCCTGATAAGGATAAGCCGAAAAGGTCGTCCTTAATTTATGTTTTAAATCAGTTTCAGTGCCCTCCAGCAAATTACCTTTGAAATTGTACTTAAATTTAAATTTAGTGATTACTTTGTCACCTGTAACAGTAAAGAAAATGTGCGTGAATGCTCAATGAACTGTCTACTTAAAAAGTTTAGCATTAGCATTAATTCAATTCAGCAGTAAGTCTCCATCATGCCATTGTAACTGTAAAAACTGCTGTTTTCCGAGAACGTGTACATATGTATATATACAAAGGATGACCTTTTCTGCTTGCTGACTGCAATGATGCCGTGGAGTGAACGTAGTTATAGTTGACTGAAGAAACTCATATCACCTGGAACCAAAACTGTGAGTTCAACCTGTTTTCTGGAATAGACCTTAGGGCTTTTGCATTGTGAGCCGCAACTGAAAATATGAGTGCAGAGGAGATACAGTATTCTTGGCTGACATTTCAATTGAATAGATGGAAAATAGCTATAGAAATACTGAAGGTTAGTCTAAAAATACGCCAGAAAAGAACCGAAAGCTTTTTAGATTGTGTACGGGAAAGATTTTATAAAAAGCAAGGTCACACCAAAAGCTAGTCAGTCTTCATGAAGACCTATGTGTGAGAAGTTTCCAGTTTATCCTAAGGGTTTCAAAAAAAGAGAGGAACTGCTAAAATCATCAAAATCCTTTGCTGAGAAAGCTGTAATAGGGTAAGATATCGACCAAACTAAATGCCATGCACTATGTGGACCACAATCCTTGCCACTGAGCAAAGTGACATCAGAGTTACGTCTTTTGTATGTCATTTTTTCATGTCCGATTTTGATCCTCTGGGCAACGTTTTTTTTTTCTTGCCCCCAACGTCTACTGAACGTCTAGTGTTGTTGTCCATACAACCTCCGTGTATGGCTAAAATGTGGTTGTTGTGCACCTCTTTTTCAATGTCAAACTCATTTTAGATGTTGTTTTTATACTTCTTCTATGGGCTATGAAGTCCCATGTTTTCAGCGGGTGGAGGGCATGTTTTCTGTACAGAAACAGTTGTGTGAAGGAATGCAGAGTGATCAGCGGATATCTCCAAGATGGCGCGGGCCCTTGATGCCAAAACAAAAGTGAGCAGCTGTACACAGACTTCTCACAAGCAATTTGCAAAATGTGTGCATCGACAAAGACTGTTGAGCACATAGTCCAGTTCATACACACACATTTGGACAAACTTCTCGTACTTCCCGTCACAAATTCTCTCAGTCCTGCTACCGATCACAACCACATTCACTTCCTCTTGTCACAATAAAAGAAGATACTTGTAAAAATTAACCATATATGATGCAAATGCTCTTTTAAACTTGTACACATCGTACTCCTTTTAAATTCATTAAAGGAATTTCAAAATTTTTCTAAATACTTTTGCTAATACTTTACTAAATACTATTATTATTTTACATTTTAACATGGATTTCAACTTTTTAATATTTCAACACTTTTTAATAAATGACAGTTGTAACCTGGTTACAGGCAAATTTGTTGATTAATTGAAATAAATAAACCAGTTAAAGAAAAACAGGATTATATAAAAGCACAATGACTGAATAAATCAATAGGCTAAAAAATCATGTTTGTTTATAAATAATCTATATTCATATGTATCATGTTGATAACAACAAGGCTGATTCTTGGTGCAGAATCATACGTGAAACTCGACAAGATGAGAAGAAAAGAGCACACAAACACAAAGACTAAATACACACAGGAGGTGATCAGGGGAAGTGGAAACACATGGGGGAAACAGCTGACACAAATGAACATAACGACATCACAGGAGGAGAGTAAAACTAAACACAATAAACAAAGAAACACAAGACTTTCAAAATAAAACAGGAAACATGGAGAAACGTAAGACATGACAACACAGGCTTGACAACATGCAGACAAGAAATACAAAACAACTAGCACAGCAGGCCCGGGTGAAACAGACTAAGCTTAAATTCACATCCAAATTAATAATAATCCAAAACTCCACATTATCTTCAAAATATAACAAAAGAGATCAAAACCAACTGAAAGCGACCCAGCCCCTGACACATTATTAATCATGTGAATTTCTTGCACCTGTCATAGATGTCCACATGACGTCCAACAGAATTACCCAATCCAAAGTTCAAATGTTGAACATTATATTGATGTCCAAGTTGGATCATGGACATGGTCCAAATTGTGGACCTAGTTTGGGTTTCGTATAGATGTCCAGAATTGGTAATGGACCGACAGACCCAATCATCTGCATGTCTATCCGACATCCAATGTTTAGTGTGTTACTCTCCCAGAATTTCATTATTCATTTATTGTCTGCAAACTAATTAAAAATAATAATAATAATAGCTAATTGTCTTTGAATAAAACAGCTTGCAACTCTGACCCAGTTAAACTACAGAGTGCCATGTGAAGCCCTCATGCCTTTATTACTTGCTGATAGTCTATACGCAGGTTATGTAATTTACTGACACAATGCATGGGTAAATGTGCAGTAAATGAAAAAGAAATAAGTTTAAAAGAATGAGTTCCACTAAAACGGGAGATGCGTGTGTATTTATTTTGCTCATCAAGGAGGAAATGGCTCACTAATGTAAACAAGTGCAGGAAAAAGGATTTCTCTCACTTATGGTTATGCAGAAAACCGCACGTTCCTTTTCATAATGGACCTTTTTTTTTTTTTTTTTCCTGGAGCTCCTTCTTCTGCTCTGCTCTCACCTTTTCAGTCTGGCTGATGCCATGATTGCAGCAAAGAAAGAACACAGCTGAGGCAGATTTGAATCTTTTCTCCAACGACAAGGATATTCTTGCCCTTTCACTCTGGTCAATTATCCTTTTTTATGTAACTGGTAGTCATCTGAATCAAATTACAACAAAGGGGATCAAAATGAGTCTCTTCCCTGCAAATTACAGAGCATGACAAAATTTGAGCAGAAATGTGGGATGAACTCGCTGGAATTAATCAGAATTTATCATTGTCACTGTCACACTTGCGTAGGCACTCTAACACTCAGAAGCTGAGCTCAGTCTCTGTCAGAAGTTTGAAAAGGGCCCCTTTGGATATTTGAGGACAGATTTAAACCATTAGGCTGGGAATCAGAAAAGCTTTATCCCATTTGTAAAAAGAATCACTTAGAACAAAAACACTTTAGCATTTATTATTAATGCAGACGTTTCTGTATCTTATATCAAATTTCCACTGAACATCCTTTCTGCCTAATACCTTTTATTTAATGATGTTTTCCATTGTGGCCACAAAAAGGGCAAAAAAATTATATCATATGTATTCCACAATATCTATAAGGCCTTCTGGTAATTTGGCATCAATTTAATCAGGATTAAAAGATAAAACAACATGAAATTAAAGCAGTTTCAGCGTATGCAGTGACCGTAATTAGTGAGTGGCATGGATGAGCTGAATGTCCTTGTTCATCCATTATAAAATCTCATTTAGTGTCTCTGTGTGTGGTCAGTGTCTAGCTAAATGCTTCATATACAATAATGATTAGGGTAGCTTAGGATGAACTGTGTCTTGCATAGAAAGTGGATAAGAGCAGGCGGCAGCAGCAGGGGGAGGAAGACAAAAAGCTACAGTCAATATAAACAGTTTGCAGCAGCCCTCACAGTCTGCACAGGAAGCTACAGAAACACACTTTGTCAGTTGTTTCCAGCCTAATGTTATCAGACTGAATCACTATGTGTCTAGTTTCCTATAATTATTGTTGCTCTGTGGTAGCTTTACAGTCCTACATCTCAGTAGGACTTTTGAAGTTCATTAAACCAAAGGTACCTACGCACTGTGAAACTGAGCACAAGCTCAATTGTGACATGGATCTAATAAGCCTTGTTGAGACATGATGTCTGGTGCATGTTGATTGTACAATTAATAATACCTACAAAATCATGGGCTACAGTGCACAGCTGCAGTTCCTCCTTGTGCACATTGTGAGACAGTCATCTTAATATTTTGACTTTTGATTTTGCAAGATAAGTCTACCATTTTGAAGCCATATTCGTCTTGCAGGATATGACAACTAATTCATGGCCAGTGAATAGGAAAAAGACAAGACAGGTTAGGATGCTAATTGTATGTCTGTGTAGGTTCTCAGTCATCCAGATCATGCCAGTCTTAAGAGCTTGAAATAAGGCGAGTGGACTTCTTTAAGTTATTTGAAGGCGTTTTATCGCTTATCCAGGAGACTTCTCCATTTCTAAACCAAAAGGTGGAGAGTCCCAGCTTTGTCCTGTAGGAGGTGACCCACTATTACTCATGTGGGTCATTACATGAGCCAAGTTGTTAAAAAAGGCGTGGGTCATTACCACCAAATCTTTTGGATAAAACCAATGTGACCTATACAGGTCAACTGATTCAATTTATGAACGGGGGAGGCGGTGCCTGGGAAGGGATCTCAAGAGTGCATTGTATGTGGCTGACAACAGGTGTCCAAACACCCTCTTTCTAGCTGTTAGGATGGTAATCATAATCATATCAGAATGATAAACATGAGGAGGAAGAAGAAAGTAAGGTCAGTGGTGGCTGTAACGCAAATGACAACATGAACCAGTATCTGGAGGGGTCTCCTATGTACACAGAATGGTTAAACGATGCTTATTTCAGCTCTGTGTGACGGTCTTAACATATGTACCCTCATTAGCTTGCTTGTTCTCCCTGCGAACACACTTGCAGGTAGAAACTCTGCAGGGAAAAAAGAAAGAGGAGGGTCCATAACACAGAGTAGCACTGCAATGTGGTCATCATGACATTTTGTGTTTTAACCTCCACCATCAATTACTTACATACTTTACAGTAAAATGTTGTTAATTCTTTAGAGCTGCTTGTACAGATATGATTTTACAAGTCTTCTTACAAATCCCCACTTTTTCTGCAACTCAGTGTGTCAAATATTTATATTGAACACTAGAACTATGAAAGCTTTTCTGCAGTCTGAGAAATGTGTAATGCAAGCAAGTTAATCACATGTGTATTTTGGTAACAGAATAATCTGTCCGAATGGAATATTTTACTGGTGAAGTTTAAAAATCTTTACACGTTTCTTTACAGCAGAGACGGTTATTGAGTTGATGGGAAATATCCTCTCCCACCTGATCTGAGGTTTTGCAGTCTGTGAAGATCAACTGTGTTGCTTGCATAGCTCTCTCTTAATGTTTCCTATTTTTATATGACAGAGTTTGTCCTGATAGATTTAAAAACCAATATGTATATATTGCAAGGCAATCACTGATGATCGATTCTGCATAGGTATAGCTCATCTTGTTACCTGTTGGCTGATTACAGCAATGTTTATTTCCCTGGTTGTTGGCAAATAATCCCCTCTAATATATCCTCTCTAGCTTCATTAACTTGCTCATTTCCAATCAAGATAAGGGGAATTACACTGAGAGAACAAAACAATACAAACAAAGAGCCACTGAAAAACAATGTCCTTGCTCTTGTGGTTTAGATATCAGTGTGTGTAAAACTTAAAAAAAATACCAATTATGTGTGTATGTATGACTTTTTGAAGCATCAAGATCACTGAAAGGTCCATTCTATGTATACTGTATCTGCTTCACAGTGAAGCAGATATATCATACCTTTACTGATCTTACCAAACAAAAGCATTTAGTATTAATTATCAATTTGTTTGGCTGTGATTCCCTAAATTTCTTAGTTTGAGTGAAAAAAAGAAAGTGAAGAATTACTGCTGGTTGTTAATGTGTTGCTATAAGAGCAATGGTGGAAATCCAAATTGAGTGCCAAGTAAAGTAAACAGAGTAGTAAAGCTAAATCTGGCCCAGGCTCTAATTGGTCTCTTTTCAGAGACCATTTAACTTTTATCTCAGTATGTTTCTTCACTGCAGATGAGGTCATTTTAGCTATGGACTGAATAATGTCTAAACACTGCATTCAAGTTTGACAGCCCGTCAAAAAAAATGAGGTGTTAAGTCAATAATTTGATCAACACAAGTGTTAAAGTGGGTTAACAGCCGGTCTTTGCTGACTTAAGTTAAAAAGTTGTAGACTGGCTGTGGCTCTAATAGCTCTTATTGAGTGCATAGAACGTCTTCATACCAGTGAAATGATTTTCGGTACTGCTACATTTTGCTACAAGTTTGGTTGTCAGTATGTATTAACAGTTTGTGTATTACGTCTAGTAATGTGCTATAATCTTGTTTGGAGCAGAACTGCCACAAAATTAATTCAGTGAGTGCTGAAAGGCACTGAAATACTCTGTGACGCATTAACTTGGCCTCTATATACAATTTGGGTGACTGTGGGCATAAATGCCATGTTACCACTTGGGGTGTATGTTTGTATGTGCGCTTGTAATTTAGGTATTACGAATGTTATGGGGACCAAAATCTGTTTACACAATCATATTATGGGAATGTGTCTTCCTAAAGCGGAATATAAACACATGTAAATTGTTAGATTTTATGTTAAAGGCATGTTTCAAAGTTATGTTAAGGGTTATTAATGGGCACAAGGCTAATGTAATATCAATTTGCTTGAACTGAGGTATAAATTGTGCTTAATTAGTACAAACTCTTAGATGTAAAAGCTAGTGTCAGACTAACTAGTGGGCTATCCACACTTTACAAATCAAGATGGGTATCTTTCTGTTATCTGGTTTCACTTACCCTAATACTGGCCAGGATAAATGGTCATAAGAAGCTGGTTATCAAGTCGCTAAGTTAACCTGGGGTTTCCAGTGTGCATTTACATGGATAGGATGGTGTTGGCAGCATGTAACCAATCTAAAAGGACCATTTTGTAGGTCATATGACTCTTCTTGCACAGAAAATGATCCCTGTGAGTGCCACCTACTCCACAGACTTTATCAAATGGTGATTAAAATTCTTTAGAGAACATAACAATACAACAGTAAGATGCAAATGTAAAAAGGAGAAGAGGAGCATGCTGCAGCAAGTCATTAAGTGCCTGAGCAGTAAAATAAACATTTTAATTCCAGTTAATTATTTTATCACTGAGTGTGCGCTCACTGCTGCTGCTTATTTTTAAGGTTATGGCTGCACATTAGAGCTCTGAAACTTTAAACTGGATACATTTAAACATGTTATGCTACTGTCCCGTAGTCTAATAAAGAACACGTGAGGATCGCTTTAGTTTCTCAGCATATCGAAGCAAAATTAATAAGATTGATTGAACAGGTATTATTGGTGTGTGCATTGCGTCCTTGCAATAACCAGCACTGTGAAAGAGACTTAGCAGCAGATTAGAATCAAGTATTTTAGATATTTTTTTTTTAATCACCAAATTAATATATCCGTATTCCCATGACAATGTGACACAGTTTGCGCTTTAAGGATTTTGGTAAGGTAATGCTGCACATATAAAGTATTTCTCTACCATAGAATTGATATCATGCTGAAAACATGCTGTAAATAAGAGATTCCATAAAAATGCTTTGAGCTGATTTAAACTGAAATTTGGAACATATCCCAGCAGTTGTATTTTTTAGTCTCTCAGCTGCACCCTTTTTAGGGTTTGAGAGCAAATATTAAATATGGAATTTAAACATAGCCTTAAAGCCTTTACACACCACATGCATTCAATCTGTCTGAATATTTTGTGCATTCAAAATATTTTTTAGACTAACCCATTTTTCATGCAGCCATTCACACCAACCAGGTAAATTTTTGGATCCAAATAAAAAGGTTTGACTAATCAGACCACTGCATTTGCCAACAAGTGCACTAGTAGCTCAAAACGTGCACCACTACTGAATATACAAATAATAAAATAATACTATTTTCCTCAGACACACAGCTAGATGCTGCTTCATGTCAACTGGCTCTCTAAAATTATTTCCCTGCTTACTCAGATGTGGTCCCAACTCTGCCAACTGAGCTCAAACTGCCCCACTGACATCCTGAAATATGTATGAAAGCGGTCGTGATACAGCTTCAACGCCTGGATCAAACCACAAAATTCTCCCTGCTGCTGCTTTCTCGTGAGAACTGAAAAATGTCCTCTTCCTTTCCTTGTTGAGAAACATCAGGATCAGCTCATCAAGGCTTGATGTTAACTTTGAAGAGAAATCTTTTGTAAAAACACAACGTGTTTGATGCGTATATGTGTTACATGGAGGTTCAGATCCAGATTATTGGTAATCTCCTGTTGTTTTTTCGCAACACAGGCAGAGTTCTGTTGACTAATGAAATTTGGAAATAATAACTACAGAATCATTCACCAAGCCCAGAAACTTAATCATTGCTGTCATATGATAAGAATAACCCTTTGTCATTGTACATGTACGAACACATTTTTGTCAAAGGGGGATTTGAACCCATGCCTCCAGGAGAGACTGCAACCTGCTGCCTGCTTTGGCAAGTCGGAGGAACTCTCATTTATACAGCTTTATATATAAGGCAATACTTGGGTTGCTACCTTCTTATATATGTTCCCTCCTTGCAATGAAACATGCTGGTCGGTATTCTCTTCGTCCGCATGGTTACTTGTTGCTTTCTGTTCCATTTGCCCGAACTGAATTTAGTAAAAGAGCTTTTGTCCATTCAGCACCCTTGGCTTGGAACAAACTGCAGAACAAATGGAAAATGACTGAATTCATTTCATTAAGTGCTTTTAAATCTAAACTACGAATCCTTGAGGCCAAGTCCATAACATGCAACTGTTTCAATTAGATTGATTGTCATTTTAACTGATTTTATTTTTTTATTTTTTATTTGAATTTTATTGAATTTTACTGAATTTTATTGAATTTTATTTTATTTTATTTATTTTTTTTCATTTATTTTTTCTTTTTTTTTTTTTTTTTTTTTTTTTTTTTTTTTTAATATCAATCATGTTGCCAAAATGTTACCAATTAACCTAATTTGTTAAAAATATTTTTCCAGCTGTTTTTTTTCT
>VUQG01020774.1:13302-30541 GCA_015106755.1 Etia nguti | reverse complement strand
AAAGAACGTCTTCAAAGGCCCCATCTCTTGAATGCCACAGAACTGCAAGAGAGCACCAAACATGGGACATTGAAAGGTGGAAGAAAGTTTTATTCTCTGATGAGAAAAAACGTAAACTTGATGATCCTGATGGTTTCCAACGTTACTGGCATGACAAGCAGATCCCACCTGAGATGTTTTCTATGCCCCACAGTGGAGGGGGTGCCATAATGGTCTGGGGTGCTTTTTCCTTCAGTGGATGTTGCAGAGAGCGTCCCTCATGACTGACGGCCCTCGTCTGTGTGGTAACGACTGGGTTTTTCAACAGGACAATGCTACACCACACAAAGCCCGCAGGACAAGGGACTTCTTCTTTTGGACCATCCTGCATGTCCCCTGATCTAAATCCAATTGAGAACCTTTGGGGATGGATGGCAAGGGAAGTTTACAAAAATGGACAACAGTTCCACACAGTAGATGCCCTTCGTGCAGCCGTCTTCCCCACTTGGAGAAATGTTCCCACTCACCTCATTTAAAAACACTTGCATCAAGCATGCCACAACGAATTTTTGAAGTGATCAACAATAACGGTGGAGCTACTCATTACTGAGTTCATGTTTGGACCTTTGATTTCTGTTTCGGGGGGGTTTACGGGGTTTTTTGGAGGTGTGGTCCTAAACTTTTGATTAGCTGTAAAACAGCCTGTTTCAGTTTAAGCGTTGCTTTCAATAAATTGCATGCTCACAAAAATATTTTGTCTCACTCCCATTTCTTCTTGTTGCATGTTGAAGCTCTACGTGGAACCTTGTTAAGATCCAATCATGCAAAATATGATTTTTTGCCATTTTTCAAGTGGTCTTAAACTTTTGATTGGGACTGTATATGTGGATAGACTTTCTTTTCCAAGAAATGAGTTTTGTTGGCAATTTTGTGCCCTAGATGTAACTGTTTGGTCTTCACTCAGTCATAGAAAAATACATCCGTGGGTGTAATCACCATTGTCTGGTCACCATCTTTGTACACTTGTAGCCACAGTGGCTAACCTTTATTTATAAATGTATTCTTAGATAAGTCCCCTTTTATTTTTGGAAATCATCTCCAATGATGAAATGGTCTCAGCTTCACTCAGATTTTTTTATTCTGCCTGTTTGCCTGATATTCATTTGTGCTGAACTTATTCTGTTGAAATGTAAACATAATGGAAAGGATTTTTGCCTTCCATGTATAGAATAAAAAATATTCACATATTCTATCAATACTTGGCTGTTGTTCACAACCTGATTGCAGAAATGTGGGGAAAGTAGTGTTAAGGTTAATACTGCTTTGTTAAAAACATGGCATAAGATCTGAAGGAAAGATGTAAACTGAGGGAACGGATTTGATTTCTTGCATACTGGTGTGGATATAAAATACAGATGTTGTGGTGTTTAGACAAAGATAAGTCTAGTCGAGACAAGAGCCTCTTCTGTTGAGTCTAAAGACGGGATGACCCCTGTGTGATGTTTAACCACACTGATTTCTTATCTGTTTGCCGTTGAGGTGACACATTGGGGCTGATGTAAGAGTTGGAGGGCCACTGTATAAAGTTATGTCTCAGCATGCACTGGGAAACATGCTGGGGGAGCCATACTGAGTCGGGAGAGTGGACACCACATGTTTTTAACTGGCTGCCAAGTAGGGGATAGTACATCACCTGTGACTGGTTACAGATCTAAAAACAAGAATTATAGATGCGATTCAACACAGAGGAGGAGGTGCTTTCACCCTTCACAAATCGTTTGCAAATATAAAACCACAAAAAGTACACGCTGAAGACTGGAGCTGAGCCAGAGCTGTAAGAGAGCATAAACTTTTGTCCTGACAGGCTGTCTTTAGGCTGTCATATAGATGGTGCGTGTGTGTGTGTTTTTTTTCTCCCTGGTTAACTTAATATCAGAGGTTCAAAGCGAAGAATAAAAGCAGATCCTTCAGCGTTTAACGCACCATGCTGTGGTATTATTTCATGAAATAGAGAGGTTTTCTTACAAAAGTGTTCCCATGTTTCAAATATATTTATGTAAGTATTCAGTTGTAAATTTCAACTGAATATTTCATCTCACAAGTTGTGGTCTGTTACAAGCAGAAATAAATGTTGTGAATATAAGGGTTCTTCTTCCCAGTAGCTTGGTCAAAAAAGAAAGTATGCTCATGTCACTTCTGAGGTTTTACATATCAAGTAACAACCGTAACACCCTCACTCCTTCCATAGGAATTATTAGGGTAAGTAACAGCCAGCTGTTTACAATCAAATGCAATTAATTAACTGATAACGAGCAAATGAGACCACTTCTATAAAAGTAGAAGTTTTCACAGTTTGCTGGTCTGGAGCATTCAGATGTTTGTTAATACAATGGCAAAGTGGAGGGACATTAACGATAATTTAAGAGAGCCAGTCGCTGTTGCCCATCAAACTGGGAAGGGTTGTAACATAATTTCCAACCAATTTAAAGTCTATTATTCTACAGTAAGAAAGATTATTCACAAGTGGAGAGCATTCAAGACAGCTGCCAATCTTTGCAGGAGTGCACGCCCCCAAAAATTCACCCTAAGGTCAGACTGAGTCAATCCTCAGAGAAACTGCAAAAACAATCTAAGAGCTACATCTTGGGCTCTACAGGCCTTTGTGAGGATGTTAAAGTTTATTATGATACAATTAGAAAAGACTGAACAAGTGTGTCTTGTTTGTAAGGGTTGATTGGATGAAGCTTCCTCTCTCTGAAGACTTTTGGACAGTGTCCTTTAGACAGACAAGTCCAAAGTGGAGATGTTTTGTCCATAGTACACGGCACCAAATTTGGTGAAAACCAAACAAAGCATATCAGCTCAAACAGCTCATACCAATTGTCAAGCATGGGGATAGAGGGGTGTTGATTTGGGCTTATTTTGCAGACACAGGACTCGGGCACGTTGCAGGCATTGACCATGAACTCCTCTGTATACTAAAGTATCCTAGAGTCAAATGTGAGGCCACCTGTCCAACAGCTAAAGCTTGGCCATAATTAGGTAATGCAACAGAACCGTGATCCCAAGCACAGCAGCAAATCTCTAACAGAAGAGAGAAGAAAGAATCAACGTGTTGCAATGACTCCAAAGTCCAGACCTCAACCTGATTGAAATGCTGTGCCAGAACCTTAAGAGACCTGTGCATTAACAAATGCCTTGAAAAACTCTTGCAAAAAAATCTTATTATGTCCTGATATGTAAAACCTTCCAACTGACAGAGGGTGTAATTTCTTTTTGCTGTGACTGTATGTATTTTGAAAAAACAAAAAACAGTACCAGATCTTGCACTTTTTTACAGGCTGTTTTATGCATTTTAAGACACATGGCTGAGGTTTTTAACAGTTCGTTTTTTTCCTAAGTGATTTACTTAGGCATAAATTTTCTCCTCTTCTAATTACAGTGAGTGTGTGATGAATGACTTCAGCTGCATTTTTTATCCACAGAGCACGATGAATCCTACTTTCTCCTGTTACTTCCTTTTTGTCTGAGTGTATGTTTGTGAAAGAAACTGTGCCCCTGGGAAATATGCTTCAGTGACTCATGTTTACAATGCATTTTTACAAAGCCAGATTTTTCTTTCTCATCTCAAGGCCAATTTATTGGAAACACACCAGCATTGCCCAAAATCAAAGCAGAGAGTCAAAATTCAAGACTTTTCATCTTGGAGTTTCCTGATGATCTGTTGTGCCTGGACGTTCAAAGGCCTGTCTTTTTAGCCATATACATTCCATAGTGAAGGAACAGGAAAGATGACCTGCCGCCAGCGACTCACACAGGATGCCAAGTTGGAGGCAGACATTAAAAAAAGCTGAACTTGATTTAGCAGCAAACAAGTTTACAATAAATTAGACAAATTCCTGAACAGTTTCCAAGGAACACATAAAAATAAAGCAGGATGTTAAGGCTCATTAACAAAGTAGCTCCTGATTAACTTGTTGATGATTAACTGTTAAATTGCACAAACACATATTACAAAACACTCTGAGCAAGTATCAGCTGCAAATCTGAGCTAATCTTTTGTTCTCATAATGACTTATGCATATGAATGTAATTGTGCATCTGACTAATTAGCCATGCAAGAGTTGGTATAAATGGAGTGGCATAAAGTTTCATACAGACACCGACTCGGCAGTTCACCCATCAGGATGAACTGTTGATCCCTTAACTTTTGATCTACAGCCGAAATGGCACTATGTGTAATTTGTACATGCTGGATTTGTGACCTGCAGATCATGTGAAGAGTTACATGTGAAATGTGAGCTTGTTTTGTCACCTGTGAATGGGGCAGAGTAGGGCAAACAATACCTCGGAGAAAGAATTTATATTGTGCACAGTTTTGATTATAGGAACAGCCACATGACAAGTTAGAAAGGTAGAGAGAGAAGGTCAGAACCTTGCTTTTCCCTCACCTCCACACAGCTGTACAATCACGCAATGAAGTGGGTGTAAATGTCAGATTGTAGTATACAGAAGGTTGCAGAAATAGTCAGATCCCCTAATGAGACACTGGGAAGGTGCATGGTGAGGACTGGGTTATGTCTTTTTTCTATTTTAGCATTACAGTGTAATCATGCTGTTTTTGTCCTGTGTCGTAGATTGCTAATAAAAAACACAAAAGTCTTTGTCATCCGTGGCATATGTGGACATTAAGACCGTGTCCTTTTTTCTAACTTTATACAATAAAACTGGTGTTGCAGGGCTGGTCTGCCTCATTAAAAATCTCTTCTAATGAGAAACAGTATATATCAATGTTTATGTGTTTTCTAAAGAATTGTTTTATTAGATGTTTTTCTTTTTAAACCAGAATACTAATATGGAAAAGATTGCATGGTGTATTTACCCCAAATACAACTGCACGCCAGGTCTCCAGAGGTTAATCCTTTTTCTGCGTGTGATAAGATGGTGTTCTGAAGTGAGCAACACAAGTGAAATGTGTTGCCTGAACCAAAACACTAATGTAGTTAAACTATAAAAAAATCAAAACACATCTGGTGGTTCAGGATATGATATTGTCGAAGAGAAACAGGTAGACTTCCGTTGTGGAAAAAGCAGGAGGAAATCCTGTGGTTACTGGATAAGCACTGTTCAACTGAATAAATCATCAGCATTAATTAGTTAGAATGAGTGGCTACAACTTTTTGGCTGGATGTTGCTATTTTTAACATTTCCCAGAATAAGGGCCTCAGTGGTGCCCTCATTCTTATAAGCCTGATTCACATGTGCTGGATGACCATATCTTGCCAGAAAGCCTCTATTTCGTGACAGAGTGGATGGATTTCCAGGCAGCCGGAGGATGCAGCAGAGGTGTAGTAAAACATCTGAGTAAGTGTCATATTGCTTCTGAGATGGTTCACCGTATTTACAGTGACCCAACACACACTCGGCCACCAAATACCAGTCGTTTCATACTTGATAAACCTCACAGAGACGAACTGTACAGAGAATAGTGTTATTGAGCAGGTGCGGCATTCCCGGACGGTCGTATAAAACGTGGCCTGTCTGTGCCCTCTGTCTTGACATGGCTGGTGGTCGGGTCGTGTTCACATTCAGATTCACCTGCAGATCCCCTGCTGTCATCGTGTGGGGAGGCAGTAGCATGAAAGCACCAAGTTGTAAAACATGTGACCCCTAAGTACAAATGGTCCCAGTGTAACAGGAACCAGGCGCTGCGAGGCGCAGGATCACAGGCTCAGAAAAACACATCCCTGCAAAAGATGGCCATCTTAACGTTTCATTTCCTCTCATTTAGTATCAATTTTTGAATCTTAGAGCCCCAGCAGTACAGCGGTGCAGTGTTTGCCTTACAGAGGGCCCTGGGTTTTAATCCGCTGACCAGTTGGGCCCTTTCTCTGTAGAGTTCTCATGTTCTCCATGTGTCTGCTTGTGATCTCTGCAGTCCAAAGGTGTGCATGATGGGTTAACTAGTGATTCTAAATTGGCCTTAAGTCTGAATGTGAGTGTGAATGTTTGTGTGTCTCTCTCTGTGCTGGCCCTGTGACAGACTGGTAAGTTCTTTTGGGTGTACAGTGCCTCTTGCCTCACGACAGCTGGGATAGGCTCCAGCCCAACTGTGACCCTGACTTGAAGAAGAGCTATGTACCCATAGCCCTACTCTCTTCATACCCAGTGGCATTACTAATTAACCTAAATGTATTGTCACCCAGTTGTTTTGTCTCTTTTAAGTAAAAAACATCTCTTGCTGTCTTTTTTAATCTGCCCTGCATTAATAAATGTGGTATAAATATTCAAACTGAGCTTACAAAATATTTATTTCATTTTTAACATTTAATATCTTTACTGTCTTACAATAAAGATAGACTTTTAAAAAATTCACAAATACTAGCATTTTCTTTCATTAAATTTTTAGCCAGCATTCGTGCTTTTCTGGAAACAAGGTTGCATACTGAATATTTGCCCCTCTCCACCAATAAGTCACTGTATTGTCTAGCATGATGATTTTGTGTTTAGGGCTTTAACCACTCTAAAACTTGACTGTGAGAAAAAGAAGACTGAGCTGAATTTAGCATTGGATAAGAGGGGTAATGCTATTTTATTATACTCATCTCTCGCCTTTTATTACTCCACATGGGTACTTAAAATTTAATTGTCATGTTTTATTGTTTATGAGATGCTACTTTGATCATTTTGCTAGTCCTGAAAATGACATGAAAGTATAGTTTTCTTAAACACTTATGAATGGCTCGTATTAGCAAAAATTCTTTACTTGTCACTCTCTCGTCCCCTCGTAGGAAGTGAAACATTGCCTCAGATAAGATCTTTCTCTGAGCCACTGTAAAAAGAGTAGTAGTTCTTATCTGGCTGCTTTTTTCAATTGCTTCATGGTGACGCTTCAGCTAACCACTATTATCCTCCAAATGGATGAGCTGTTTCACTCAAGGTGATGTTGATGGAATATTGATGGCATTGTTAAACCTTCTCTGCACCTTGAGATTGCATCGAGCACCACTGTACGTAAGCCTGCTGTTTCCTCTCGATCGATCAGAAATGTTATTATCATGGTGCACAAATTAAGATTCAAATGTATTCAAACATGAGAATTGCAAATATGTTCATTCTATTTGCACAAATAGAAGCAGCACAAAGTCTGCATAGTTTCCCATCAGGTGTATGTTTTGCCCTGCACAAGGTTTGTCTTTGTCATGGGACAACAGGGGTTTGATGTCTATGAACAAAGGAGGATGATGTCCTTTTTTGTGTCTTTATGCGCAACCTGGGATCATAAAGGCCACCGATGGGCTTCTGATTTCTTAAGCATCTGGGAGAAAGTCATATGAAAGGAGACAGAAGAGGACAAGAAATCTGAAAAAAAAAAAATCTGAAAAGAAGTGCTAGGAGCAAAGCGAAGAATAGATGTGGTGGTAAAAAGGAATTAGTTGACTGAGAGCAATCCAAGGACGTGCATTGACAGCAGGGCACCAAAAAGAGACTAATGTGATTAGCTGGGTGGATGATATTGAATAGCAATAATACAAAACCTGATCCTCTTCCTCTACCTTCCTCCAAGCATCCTTTACATCTAGAATGTGATCTTCCACAGCAGCTCAATACTATGAAATAATATTGAGTAATGAAAGTTTTAATTACTTAATCCATTTTTGTGCATGCGGATCTGGGTGTGCATTTTGTTTTTTCATCCTAATTTGATTCAACCACTGCATGCAAGAACAGCAGCAAGGCCGATAGAGGCGTTTGTGCTTCTCTGCACGTGTTTGTTAGGTGTGTGGTAGTCTTGCATTTCAGCCCCATCATGCTTTCTGTTTCACTGGCAGTGATCAAAGGCCTTGTGTTCTCAAGTCGTGTTCCTTCAAACGGCATACATGGCTGGTTGCTAATGTGCTGGAAATCCTCGGCACAGAGACAAAATAAACTCGTGTGTGTGTGCGTGTGTGTGTGTGTGTGTGTGTGTGTGTGTGTGTGTGTGTGTGTGTGTGCGTGTGTGTGCGTGTGTGTGTGTGCGTGCAACAGCCTCTGTAATGTCCATTTGTCATAATTCACAGCTCTAAACATTAAATCTGTATTCATTGGCGTGACTTTCTTTCCTGTTCTTGTTTTTTCCATTATTTCATTTCCCTGCATCCCTCTTTTCACATTACACATTACAATAACCTCCTCACTTTCCTATATGGTTTTTTTTGTTATTCAAGCCATACACCTCAGCCTTTCTCCACGAGCCAACCATTTTATTGCCCAGAAAAAAGACCAATGGCTGAACTGTCAAATAGCTGCACATGATTAAATACTGTTTAAAATCCAGACTAAATTCATGGATCCCGCCATTTATAAAATAACCCCTATTAATGTGTTCATGTGTCACAGCAAATAAGCACATCAGTATATTTGTGCTCTTGATAAATGGTTTCTAAAAAATGTTTCTCGTGACGCCTAAAATGATGTAAATATGATGTAACTTATTATGACTCACAAGCATGACTCTGGATAGCTGCAGGCCAGGCCACACAAAACCAACCACAGCAGTTATTCTGAATGAAATACTTTCACATGGTTTCCTTCCAAGGTCATAAAAAAAGATTAAAGATCAGAAATCAACATCCAATAAAAAATGATAGTTTTCACTCATGAAATCGGAAAAATGTCAGGAGAATTTGGTCAAGAAGTTTTTCACAGCAGGAAACGATGTGCTTCAGACACGTTCTCACTAATGAAAAACGCAGTGGAGGAAAGAAAGTAAACACTCTTTTAGGTTTTACATATCAGGAATTTTTTTTAAAGTCTTCTGCTAATTACCAGGAAAATACAACAGTATATGACATATTACACTGTGATATCATTTATCTAACAAAAACCAAACCCAAATGCTGAAGCTGTGGAGGGAAGACTAAGTGCTACAAGGAATTAAAAGGATAAGTAGCAGCTAGGTACTAATAATCACATGCACTTGATTACTTGATTAGGTGTGTGTGTTAACACACTGCTAACGAAGAGACAATTCAGTAATTGTCTTCCTCATCAATCTGGGAAGGGCTATAAGGCCGTGTCCAAACAATTTGAAGTCAAAACTGGGGTCAAAACTAAATGAACTGAATCAATGTTGTAAAGAAAAGTGGGCGAAAATTTGTCCATAAAGATGAGAGAGATGGATAAATTCATACTGAGAATAATTTCCTCGAGTTATTGCAAAAGGAGGTTCTGCAAGCTGTTGAATCATGGGGTTTCCACAGCTGTTCACCCACCGCTTCTGCATTTTGCCTTAGTTGTTGCTATTTAAATAATAACACTGTGCATCAAGTGTTGTTGGTTCTCTCCGCTTATATTTACCTAATTTTAAGACCTGGTAAAGACAAGATGATTTTTTATTATGTTTTTATACATAAAATATAGAACTGACAGAGAGTGTGGATTCTTTGTCATGTGAGTCTGTGTCTAAATAGAGGACAAAGAGGGCACTACCTGTGTGGTACATGCAGGTAGAGTTAATACCTGAACTATTCTAGCATCACACAGACAGATTTGCACAAGTGAGCTGACTAATCAATGAATTCAACATCATGACTTTGAAAGTAAAAATGAGACAAAAATAAGTTAAAGTTAGGTATCATAATTTAAAGCTGTGACTTCTTGCAGACCATTTCTTGAAGTAGCAAGACAAGGAGAAAGATGTAGCTTAGGGTTATGTAAGCATACGTTAAATTGAATTTACATTACATGGTGTCTGCTCACTGCATTGGTGCCATCCTCTTCCTGCATGTACATCCTTTTAGGCATGATGTACTTTGAGCTAAATTGCATTAACATGATCACGATGATAACAGTAATGTTCTGGTGTTTGATGGTTAATGTTTACATTTTCTTGAGTTAACTCTTGCTGATACTTAAAGATGATAATGATAGGAATACCATTGGTTAACATTTGGGCATAAATGAAAGGTTTTGGATAAACTGAAATTTTGACCTGATGATGGTGTCAGAAGAAAAAGTAAAACGATCACCCAAGTGTTATTAGAGTTCGCAGTTCACGGATAGTTACAGCAGTGTGTTTTGTCTGTGAACTGTGAGCGTCTGTACAAAGTTTCGTACTAATTTACCATATCATCCAGTGGAGTCTCCAAGTTAAAAAAACTCTGGCCCAAAGACACACATGAGGCTCAGAAGCTATTAAATAAAAAACGTTTTCATATGTATTTGGACTCCAAAGTGCATTTCTATAGGAGTCAAGCTCCGCTGTTACACTGCAATCCTGCACACAGATAGTGGTTAAGTTATAAGAGATCCATGATATATATCTTATTTAAGTGCTACTGACATGTTCCAGTAATAAAGTGCTGTGGAAGCATTTTGCCTGGCCAGAGTGGGAAGATAATGTCTAAAGGTAAAATCCACTTCAGGGTCAGACCACAAACCCAGTATGCCACCGCTGATTGATTTACAGGGAGCTATTCTCTCATTTCACTCTCCGTAATAGGTCCTGTAATAGTCACTTGCAAAGCAGTTCTAAATTTTTAACATACAATTGTGTTACTTTATTGGTCTCCAGTCACGAGGTTAATGATTTAACGAGTGAGACTTTGTGAGAAACAGACACAAATTCAAAATGGAATGGGAATTTACTCAACTGGCATGCAGTTATTTTCCTTAATTGTTTCCTGAACTTTGCCCTTGAGGTTTTCCCTGACCCGGCATATCCTGATGGGGCAAAATGACAGACATGAATTTAGGAAGATGGAATGGGGAGGCCTGAGTGTGAGTGTGAGTGCATGTGTGTAAATGCGACTGTTCTGGTTTGGGCCAGGTGGCAGCAAAGCCAAAAGTACCTCATTTACTTCTGACACAAACTCCTCCATCATCCTCATGTTTGAAGCCTGGATATATTCATAGTATTCCTGAACATTTTCAGTAAAATTCCCACAAGCTAAATGACATTTTAAAGAGGACTTAATGAGCACAGAAGTTCCCACATTAATGTCCTGTGTTTCATTGGTTAAACTAGTTTTGAAACAGTTGAAGATCTGAGACTTTTGAGAAATGTTGCCCTGTGTCTGTAGCAAAAACAAAGGCAGCGTTTGATTATCATACATCCATTTATTCTCCATCCCAAGTCAACCCAGTACTTCTCTCACTGCCTCTGTCACAACCTTTCCATCAAAGCGCTTAGCTTCTAAAGCATCCTATATCAGGAAAGCAGTAAACATTGATGCTATTATAATGCATCATTTGTTTTTGACCAGAGTATAGCAGAATTACAACTAAAGGAGTGCTATAAGTTAGACATATGAATGTTATTTACTATTTTTTTTCTGCCTGTAAAAAAAACATTAAATTTAAAAAACAATAATTATATTTTAGCAATAAAATATCAATTACAGAGCAGGCACGTACTGCGGTATTAACATTTTTTTATACTGTTAATTTAGGACAGGTCAATAGGGTGTTGGTCTAATACATTTGTTAAGCACTGTAATGAGGAAAAATAAAGAGGACAGTATTTATTTCCCTTATATATTCCACGTGTTGAGGATTCAGAGCCATGACACTACTTATGATACATATAGAGCACCTGCATATTTAGATATAAAAGTTCCTAGAGGTTGGATATGAAAGAGTTGTGCACTTGAGAGTTGAAGCCATGTCAGACAAATCTCAGAACAGAAGATTTGAACTTATTATCTATCCAACTTAATCAAACAAAGAGTCAAATGGACAATCCAAAGTCCAGTGTCTGTAGATGTTGTGAAAGATTGAGATTAAGACTGTGAAAACCATTCTGCTGTTTTACATGGTGTTATCATAAAATTTCATAACTCTGTCCATGAAAATCAGAAATCGTACCTTTAAAGTTGGTTGATCTTGCCTTCAAGGTCATTTCTGTGAGCTGCACTGCTTCCAGCACAGCTGCAATTATTTTTAGATGGTTCTACACAAGTCGCATTCTGACCACACGTGCTGCTCTGATATGTACTGGATTTCTTCCAGTGGGAATGCTATTCGAATTTCATTTTGGTAAAGAGAGAGAAGTTGAACAGGCACAAATTAAGCAAATGGTGTGTGTGGTGAGCTATTGCATGGTATGGTCTGCTTTTTCAGTGCATTGTAATTTAGGCGACAAGCAACAGTTTGAGTCACTTATGCAGGAAGGTCTTCTTCACGCACCTCAGCACATTACAACTCCAGTTTGACAGTCTGACCCCAGTGAGCAGATTTACAACGTGTAACCCTGTGACTGTTAGGAAGAAAAAAAAGACATTTTCCTGGCCACGCTCCTGACAGCAGGCGCTTTGGTCAGCCTTGGAGACTAATGGCTCTTTCCCTATGAAGACTTCTGTTTGATCTCTTGGTGATAGCTCTCATGACAAGTGATGATCCACAACACGAAGGCTGAGTCATTCAGAGCCCTCCGACAAAGATCCCGACAGACAGAGACGGCGGTGTTTCTGCTTCATGGTGCAAATTTGAAATGCACACCTGAAAGTGGTCACAAAAGACTCTTTACTACAGACACTTGATGCATGTGTATGACCATGCTGTTTATGCCTCCTTAGCCCCAGTTTACTTTGAGCTAAAATCTGATTTCAGGCACGATAATGCTGCAGTCACACGAGGGGGAAATGGGGGTTCAAGACCACACCGAAATTACTGCAATAAACAATAAATTTGCAGTCTTGTTTGTCTTTGGAATGGCTGCTTTGAAGATTGGGACCAGGTTCAACTGCAGTACAGCTGAGAATAATGGGAATGTCATTTGTTTTGGCAGATTAGATTAACAATTTCTGCCATCGCAGAAAAAGTAAAATGCCAAATGTTTCAAATTTACCAACAACAGGACCTCACTAACCAACAGGCAACATCACAGTGGCTACACCAGTCTTTTATATACAGTCTAGGATTTCTTGGTACTACAGTCAAAAGTTATAAAAATCTTTTCGTTAAAAATTCCCAAAAGATTGGTGACGAATGAAATCAATCACGTGCATTGCCTCACAGCACGTTCCTCTCCACCATCTGGGCTTTCTGTGTTGAGTTTGCATCTTCTCTCTGGCTCCATCCAACAGTCCAAAAGAGTTAGTGGTTTGAGTCTATGCATGGCTCATAGGTGTTAATGTGTAAATGGTTGTCTGTCTCTCTGTGTTACTCTTGCAGCAGATTGGCCATCTGTCCACAGTGTACCCTGCTTCTCGCCCTGTGGTAGAAGGGATAGGCTCTAGCCTGATAAGGATAAGTGGTAAAGAACAGATGGATGGAATGTGGATTCACAGAAAGTTACTACTGCATGTCTATGACTGTGCTGTGCTAGAAATCATGAGTCATGACCATTGCTGGTTAACAATAAAATCTCACATCAGCCAAAAAAATTTTTTTTAAATTGCCGTGAACAGCCCCAAAAGAAAAAAAACATAATTTAGTGGCATAACTGTGGAATTTAAAGAGAAAAAACAGAAAGAGAAAGTTACTATTTAAAATAATCCCTTAAATACCCTGTATGTCTCTGTGGAAAAGCCTTTGTTAATCACAGCCTTGATAGAATTAAGTCTCATCCTGTCGGATTAATGCTAAACTCACCATTTAGCTGTAGCACGCACGAACATGACCTGGCCTAACCGCACCTGTTTCTGTGCTGTACTAAAGCACTTGTGAGATCATGATGCAGACTTTCTTTAAAAAGGTAGAAAGTTTCAGTACTCCCGCTGAGGTGCACTGGTCGACACTGCACCATGTCCCAGACATCACCCCCAGGAGAAGTCAGTGTATCAGAGCATGAAGAGAAGTGGAGGATGGATGATTTCTGTACTCCAGGTCTAAATCATTCCTCTCTTCCTTCTTCTCTAGACCCGTTCCCAGCATCTACCCTGCTGTCCCTCTGCCCGGCTTTCTCTTTCCACCTGGAAAAATAGCAGGCAGTGAAACGTGACACGGGGCAGCGGTTGGGGGGGGGTTGTGCTGGTCGCTGTGCTGTCCCACTAATGGAGATGGATGTGGGCTCAGAATTGTCTCCTGAACAGCCTCCACAACGGAGAGAGAGAGGGGGGGGGATCCATTTCTACTGCACTTCCTCCTGGGTTACAGAACTCCCTTAATGAGAGGGGAGGGCTGAACACTCACGACTTGATTTGAGAGAAGGAAGGGGAGACCATGAGATGGAGACCTGCAGAGAGAATGGGATGGCTGAGAGAAAAGACATGTGGAGAGATAGAAAAGGGAGAATAGGCTGAGAGAAAATGGGCAGCGGGAGAATAGAGTAGAGGAATGACATGTTGACAACAGAGGAAGATAGATGATAAGACAGGAGGGAGAGAGGATTGAAGGACTACTGATATTCGAAAAGGTATAATGCAAAGAGAGAAATTACCAAGATGAAGACTGACAGAGATAAATAGAACATGATTGCCGACAAATCACTTCTTTGCTATTATGCCTCCCGTAACTCCATCCTCGAAAAGTCTCCATCCCTGTCCTGGATCCCTACATTTAGATTTCTTTGTCTTTTTTCATAGCTATCTTAATAAGTACATATTTGAGTGCAGAACTGAGGCTGGCAGAGGAAAATCTATAACAAAATAAAATTGTGGATGATAAGGGAGTGAGTGATGCTGCAATCAGAGAACAAGCCCAGTAACAAGCACTGAAAAAAGTTACTACACAGGAGTCCCACAACATTTGTGCATCTTTATGCACAAAAACCTTTATGTGACTAAACGCCCACGCTCGTACACACAACTTTGCAGGTCATAGTGTGTTTAAATTCTTGCATCCAGAGGTTAATACCTGACACCTTCCTGGAGACCAACATCTATTCTGCAAGAATCTTTCTTCTCGAATGCAGTCATGATAAATATTCTGTAGTCTGGACCCCGTTGCTACGCTGAGTGCTCTACATATGCCGACCATCAGTGGATCCATCAGGCGTGAGATCAACTCATAAGAGGTGTGCATGTGCCAAGGAAATTCACAAAAGTTCAAAAAGACCTGTCTTCTCTTTTTCTTTTTTTTCACATAAGGTGTGTGCAGTCCTAATACACAAAGTGTGCTGCAGGTGTAACCACTAAAGAGCTACATTTTGCCCCACATTCAGCATAGCCACTGTGATACAAGGCTTGTTTTTTCCCAGTACGTACGTGACACTTATGCCCTGTTCTCAGTAGCCACTTTCACTGATTAGAGTTGGAGCATCTGTAGCCAAATCATGGGTGCGCGGCTTCAGTCCATTTTAGCCTGTATGCCAGCTGATAATTCCACTGCTTTCATCCTGACTGAGGTATCTCAGTAACTGAAGACATTTTCCATCCCCAAAGGATGAATCCCAAATTCTTTGCTGATCCTTTAATTTTTCTTCTAGGGCCACTGTGGGGTCAGCATGTGCGGTTAGTGTGAAATGTCTCAAAAGTTATTGGATACTATCCCGTACTGTAAAGTGAATTTGAACTTTGGTCCACATGATCACATCCCTACATCTGACTTATTGTCTAGTTTCACATTCAAGTCAAAATGTTGGTTTGTTTCGACACTTTGCTAGTTTATAATCAAATAGCAGCACAACTAGGGCTCTTCCCACCAGCCTTAGGTATACTAATATGAACTCACAGACTAGCTGATATGACTGTGGACTTTTTTTTTCTTGTCACTCAAACTGGGATAGTGAGTCACCATCATCACTTTTGTCCTTACTGATTTTTCATCACTTGTTTTCTTATCCTGGTTACAATAGGCTCACATAAGACACCACAGGTAGTGGTTTAAATTCCTATCCCATGTCTCATTTAAATTCACGAATCCGTGCCCTGGCACCACATAGCTTTCTACCCACTAGTAACATTGTAATAAGGCAAAAGTATAAAGAATTACCATGCCATGCAGGCAGTAGGTGTCTTATCTCTCACTACCATGTGGAGACACCTATTTGCAAAGTTGAATAATGCAGGTTTAATAAAGGGAATGGAAAAACAGTGATGTTGCTTGGGAAGAATGAACACACCAGACTTCTGATGCCTCAGATTTTAGATATATCGCTGTTTCATATTTACATCTAGGTTCAGAATACACATCAGTAATCTTTACGTACATCAAAAATTGCTACCCGCCTCCTGGTGTTGGCATACATGTATATTTGGAAGGATCTGAGAGTTAGCCTTGAAAGCAGTGGACTTTGACAGCATTACTTTGCCAGGGCCCTATTAGCCTCTGCATTCTGTCTGTGTGTGACTCACTTGAAAGCCCTTGATAAAGACTGGAGGGGAAAAGACTTTAAATGTAAGCTTTGCAATTTCTCTATTTTCTCTGCAAAGAAAATAAGCAGGATTGACTTCCTGTTTGTTAACCACTGTCAGATTCTTGGATTTTGGAGTGTTTGAATATAAACTGGGAGAAGTAGACGTGGAGTCACCTGCATTAAGCAAACACAGCAAATCTAAATCTTTGAAGGCTTTAACGATTCTGCAAGAAGCTATATTCTTTATTTAGATGTACAATCTTCTCTGCTTTCTTCTACAACACTACAGAGATTCCTTCCTAAGCTGTGCTCTTATAGTATTATGATAAAACGTCAAAGGTATTTGGACAAGTGCAACATTAGGTTGTGATTATCAAGATCTTCAACTGTCCTTTTCCATATTTAAACAATAATTTTCAAAATTATTTATTTAAAATGCTCTCACTTGCAGCATTGTGTACTAGACACATTTTTAAAGAGGCCTGTTGTAAATCTACAATCTAAACACTGTTACTTTATTATATAGAAGTTGGAATATTGTTTTAAGTAAACCATAGTTACTATAGTTTTAGTATACTTGAGAAACAGCATCTTAATTTTTGCCTTGATTTTATGACAATTTTCAATGTTTTTCTAACAATTTTTAACCTTTGATCTTTTTTCTGGAGGTGTAGTCATCAGTGTGTTACATCAGCTCTAATGAATGACGACAGAAACTATTTGTATAATCAATTTCTAATATTTTCCATGAAAAAAAAATTTAAATGAATGAGAGGAACATAGTTTACCCAACCTTCCCTTATACAATAGCCCCATCTTGTGGAGAAATACCATAAAAACTATCGTAGTTTTTCTTGTTATTTACATATACCTGCCAAAACCTACTTCTGAATTAATTTTCACTCCATAAAATACCAATTTCTCTCTTCCATTCTCTGTTTTTATTATTGATCTTTGTTTCTGTTATTACTGAGACCCATTTACTAGCGTGTATTAATAGGACCCTGTTTGATTTCGTATGCGAGTTGCTGTACGATCCTC
>VUQG01020774.1:0-13282 GCA_015106755.1 Etia nguti | reverse complement strand
CTCTGTTCTGCCAGATCCCTTTTTATCTCCTCAAGCAGCTCCAGCTTTGAAAGTTTCCTGTGAATGGATGTAAACACTTCCTCTCCAGCTTCCCCAACAGCATTATCCTGCTCGGGCATGGCGTAGCTCGATTCAGGCGGCTGACATGATCTCATGGCTTCTTCCCACACAATCTCAAAGTGCAAGTCAATGAAGGCTTCCAGCTCCTCCAGGCTGCTGTTGCCCCACTGATCAATGAATGTCTGCAGGCCTCCAGACTCAGAGACCCTCCTAAGAGTCCGCTCTATCGGTGCAGGATGGCAGAGTGATTGCACACTGATCAAATCTTGTTCTATGCATGCCTCGTTCTGTGTCTGAGATGAAACTGTTTCACGTCTGTGTGAGATGGGATGCAGGAGGCCTTCACTGTTCACTCTCAGGTGGTTGTGAGGAACAGGAGATGGGACATGCTGAGTCACTTTTGGCAACCTCAGTACTTGTTTGCCAGAAAGCAGAGAGAGTATATAGGACATGAAGCGATATCTGTCCACAATGATGCATCCAGCCAACTCTATGGTTCTTCCTGCTGGCAATGCTACTAACTGAGAACAATCTTCTGAGAGGTTCGGTGATGGATAGGGGAGGGATTCAGGCACTGTGAAGGAAATAATCACACTTGTTGTGATTTCCTGTGAGCAACAAAAAGTCCACACTATCTTTTATTAATTGTATAAACCACATAGTTGTGGTTTACTTTCTGTGATGTTTATTATGTGCACTTTTTTTTTACTTTCACTGTTTAAATTAGCTCATAATGCTCTCTAATTTTTATTTTGTTAATAGTCTTTACACCCCTTGGCAGAATTCAAAAGACATATAAAAGAAATAGTTCCATTAGGTTTACTCACAGTTATTGGACTGCTCAGGTCTGCTACTCATGAAATCCTCTGGAGCCCTCTTACACAGTAGCTCTGTGCCTATCTGCTGCTCTTGAGCTGAAGCAACACTTTTCCACATGTGATCACCTCTGTGAAGGAAAGTCTGCCTCTCTTCAACCAGCATCTCCTCCATCAGATCAATCAGCTCTTTAACCTGAGCTCCATCTCCCCAGTTTTTATTGTCTAAAACATGATATCTGTTCCCACACTTCTCAACAAGCCATTGCAGTGGCTCTCCTTCGCTTTCAATGTGCTGCTCGATGCTTGTGTCACCCAGCCAGTCACCATAGCTGAACAGGACCATACTTCTGCTCCATAACTGATCTCCTCCTGCCTCCAGCTCTTTTTGCAAGGTTTTCCTCCAGGTATCTTTGAACGACGAGCTAAGATTGACAACCAGAAGTATAGTACAGGATGCCTTGAAGAAGTCCGATGTCACAGAGAGGCAGCCTGGTGTGTCTACTACCACCACCATCTTGCCACAGATATTTCCCTGCCTTTCGGTGCAGGAAGTAGTTTGAGCAGCCGTGTCAAAGCAATCGCTGCTGAGGATGGTGTTTCCACACGAGCTTTTGCCTGTTTTTGGGCCACCAATGAGCACGACTCTCAGCTCTGTCAAAGGGTCGAGGTTCTCTGGCAAACAGAAGTGTTATATATTTATTTATTTCTAATAATCCAAACAGAAAGCAACCACACTGCTAAATTAAATATTGTTAAAATCAGTAAAACAAGATCTTGTTGACTTTGTTAATTATCCAACTCACCCAGCTGAGCTCTTGCCATCTGCCTTTGTTTCTTCTTCTTCATTAGCCTTTCTCTGGCTCTCTCTTTCTCTCTTCGCATCGTCCCCTCCAGCTGGTCCAACACTTTCCTCTCTAGTTTATAATAGCAGCCACAGCTAGTGATGCTTTTCTCAATCTTTGCAATCAGCTCTCTGACTTGAAATTCCTTATCTTTCATTTTACTGTTCAGAACATGATACCTGTTGCCACATCTTTCAACAATCCACCGCAGTTCTTCCCCCTCACTCTCAATGTACTGTTCAATAGGCGTGTCTCCGAGCCAGTCCCCAAAACTAAACAACAGGATAACGTGACTCCAGATGTGTTCACCGATCATATCTAGATGCTCCTGCGCTGCTCTCCTGTAGGTCTCGGTGAAGGCTCTGTCCAAACGGATCACCAGCAGAAATACGTGAGGTCCTGGAGGACAAAGATACGAACTCAGCGCCAATTCCCCCCGATCAAAGTTGGAGCTCTCATCACAGAAGTAGTTCATCCACCACCCTGGTGTGTCCACCACAGTCACCAGTCTCCCAAGCACCATTTCTTGTCCTGCCTGGCACCGAACTGTCCTAACGGGTATAGGGTTAGTCTCTCTTGCCAGGATTGTGTTGAGTGCTGAAGTCTTCCCAGAACCCTTAGCTCCAAGCAGCACAATCCTGATGTTAGTAACGCCCTTTGACATGTCTGAGAGAAGGAAAGGATATTGACACAATAACACACCTGCACAGACACAATTTTAAGTGCATGTTCCAGCTGACATTTGAGGTGGAGATGGTCAGCAAAGAAACAGTCAAAGTAAGTGGAAGTTTCTTGGACATATGCTTTGTAGCCAACACTGTTTTCTGCTGTAAGCAGCTGTGTATTGAGCCTCCTGAACGTTCTAGTTTTATCACAGAATATATAAAGGACCTCTTTCTTAAAGCTCTCAGCTGTTTTGGAAGATTACTGATACTATTACAGTTTTTTTCTGAATTACTAAAACACTTACTCCCATTGTCTAAACCAAATTCTCCGTGCACTAATAGCTCACTATGACCCACTGGGCAAAGGGATTCACTCGTGATGCATAATTCATAATGTAGGGCAGAAGGGAAACACAACTAACACTAAAAAAAATTTGTTCACACTTGCTACTGATACAGCTTAACAGTTGAGAGTTTGAGGCCAGAAAAGGGGAGTTAAGGGTTGATGCCAACTATGGTTAGTAATGAACAACAGGGTTATAGGTTTCAGGTGATCAGCTGGAGCCTTTCTGTGTGGAGCTTGCACGGTCTGAACACCATGGCTTCCTCCCACAGACAAAAGATGTGCTGCAAAGTTAACTGGTGATTCTAAATTTGCCGTAGGGCAATTTTTATTTCATGTGTTGTAACTTTTGTACAAGTGCAAGACAGCACGTGAATTTGGAAAGACCTCAGTTACGGGTAGTGAACAATGTGTTCTTTTTTTTAGTGTGTAATCAGTCCTCAGTGCCTATGGTTTTAGCTGGTCATGTGCACAATCTGACTACACTGTGTGATTTTAAGCACAGATAAACAGTTTAGTTGAGGATGAGACTGTGAGGGGTTTCTAGGAAAAAAGTTATATGTGTTTTATCACAATTTAACAAACAAATAAGGGTAATTTGGAGTTGTTGCGCTGGAGAAATGACATCTGTGCATGGTGGGTTTTTTTTTTTTTTTTTAAATTTCTGCTTCTTGTGGTTTCGAGTTTTGCAAAATGATTACATGACATCTGCCAGTTGCGTCAGGGCGAAAACTGCCCAAAGGGTTTTCCAAAACGCACTGTTTCAGTAAACTGGATTGCATGTTACTGTCAGGGTTTTGTGTTTCTGAGTTTTGGATTCTTGTTTAATATATTTAATTTGGGTTTTCTGTTTGGCCTCTATTTTTAGTCTAGTGTCTGAAGATTTTTTTTGCACTTCTGTTTCTTTATTATTCTTTATTGTTCTGTTACATGATAACTTTTAGTCTTGAAATTTAGTTCCCACTTTGACTTTATTGTTCTCCCCTCTGCTGTTTCTAGCACCCTCAGTGTTTCCCTTATTATCTGGTTTCAGTATTAATTCCTTTTCTCTCCTGTCTTACCTTTTCACTGTCATCTTGTTTAATGAGTCTTTTTGTCTCTGTGTTAGTACTTTGTCTTTTCATTATTTCCTCTTTCACTGAAGATTAGTCTTACTTTCTGTTTTCCCTCCTTGAGGATTGTCAACATTATTTAAACACAACCCTGTTTCATGTTGCCTTTCATCCCTTTGCATCTATCCATCTAATAGGTAGATATCTCTGTGTTGTTCTTTGCCTTTGATGACTTGTCTTTGTGTGTTCACTTGTGTCATACCCTGAGTTATTTCTACATCACCTACTTTGTTTGTCTTGCCTTTAGGTCTTTAACCTTGACAATCCCTAGAACATGCAATAATGTTTGAGATTTTCCCTTTAATAGCCAAGTGGAAAGGAAAATATTTCATAGTTTAAAATCGACTCACTTTCTATCAGAGATCTGTGTCCTTTCATTTTCTTTAACCTCAGCTGAGTTCCCTTCTCCATCTCTCTCTTCTCCTCTTCATTCACCCGTAAAAAATTTTCCTGCATTTCAAACACACTGTTTCCATTTTCTGCGACAAGTTTCTGTATCTTTGCCAGCAGCACTGTGAGTTCAGCATTATCACTCGGGACAACACTGTGACACCTCTGGCTGCACTTTTCACTGAGCCAGCGGAGGGCCTTTCCCCCTCTTTCTACATACTCTTCTGGATTTGTGTCTTTGAACTTCTCAGCACAGGTGAAGACAACCATGCAGTGACTCCAGACCGTGTCACCCAGCAGGGCCACGTGTTCCTCCAAAGCCTTCCGACGCTTTTCTGAGAAGACAGAAGTCGCCTTAATTATTATAAGGAACACATGTGGTCCTGGTGAACAGAGAGCAACGCTGGTTATGATCTCCCTCTTCACCAGCTTAGGTGTGTTCTGGGCACTGAAGTCACACCTCCACCCAGGAGCGTTCACAACTGTGACCCGCAGTTCGGACACTTTCCCAATCCTCCTGGAGCATGAAGTCCTCTCTTCTGTGCCAAACTCTTCTTTACCCAGGATTAAGTTTCCTACAGCATTCTTTCCAGAGTCTCTGCCACCAAGAAGGACAATCTTTAACTGTGATATACACCGGCCATCCACTAACAAAGAAAAATAGAAATACACATTAAGGAAAAGAGGCAAGGATGAAAAGGAAGATATTAAAGCTAATCCCAAAATCTTTTTTACTTGTTGATGAATTCCCATCCATGACATAAAATATCAAAAAGACTTAAATCAGCAATGCATGTATCTCAAACAACAAGAAGAAGGCAGACTAATTTAAAAATATTTTTGTATATAAGATTCCAAAACGTGTTTTCACCCTGATAAAGATAAATCATTTCAGACTCTACAACTAATTTGCCCCTTCTTGATAAGTGAACGGGAGTAAATTGTGATATCACAAATCCATTTTCTCTGTGCTAAGGCCTTAAAGTTAAGCTTTATTATGGGCACGGCCTCTTTGAATCACAGTTGGGTGCAGCTTCCCCTGATTCAGCATTGCACTAAGAGACACTTTAAAGATACTTCTTCCAAACAATAAAAAAAAGAGAAATTAACCAAGGATAAGTGAAACAGCCATTAGAATCTGAGGTACGTATTAAAATGAATAAATATGAAGTACGTGAGATTTAATAAAGCTTATATATCTTATGGCTGACTATGGTTCTTTTCATCATGGATTATTAGAAACATTTATACACTGCATTACATAAGAGCAATAAACTTCATGTTACTAATCAATGAAACTATAGTGAACAAAAATGAACAAAAAAATGTGGAAACATCACAAATCAGTCAATTGCGACCAATTTCCTTATAAATGAAACATTAAGAAATCATTTAATGACACTAATAATACAGAATCTTTGGGTTTCAGACATAATCATGTATGTTTTGTGGTGAATAAGGAGAATCCGATATTGACACTTACATGTTGACAGATTGCTGGTTGCCATCTCCAAATCTGTGCTGTCTATAAGCATGAAATGTATAAAACAATCATCATTTTCTCACATGCCTTTTTCCGGGCTCTGTGTGAAAAATGCAGACACTGAAGAAGTCACGGTAGAGTGTAGAGTCTGAAGGTCATCTGTAGTTAGCAATGAGACACGCCTGCAGTAAACACTAACAACCATTTATCATTTACCACACACAAACAAAAACAGTATCTTTTTCATAATACTGAGAGAGGTTTGGGGGGGATTAATAAGTAACTGTAATAAGTAACTTTGCAATCATGGGACATTACATTTGAAAATAAAACATAAAAAATAACACCATAATCACACTCATCTTTCTTTGGATCCAGTAGCAACTACATGCCTTTATTCAAATTAACTGCAAATTTTAGGTTTTCCTGTTTCCTGCTTCTATTTATTCTTCTATTCGCGTGATGAGCATATAAAATATAATGCGCCGCCATACCCCCAAACAATAGCTAAAACCCTAAACTCTTCGCTTTCAAATGATTAATGTGGAATACAACATCGTACTTTTTTATCCTTTTTTTTCTGCACTTTACCAATGATATTTACATGCAGTACTTCCGGCTAAGCCATTGAAAAATAACCTGATAAGTTTAAATTTAATGTAAAAAATAAATAAATAAATTAAAAAATCAACATTTATTTCTTTATAAAGAATTAAATACATGTATCTCGCGACAGACCGGTTTTTCCTTGGTTTGTGGGGTATATATGCTCCGCCCCTCTTCCGGTGTGGTGTTACACAATCGGTGGTTACCAAAGCAGGCGATCGGAGCTTTGTGGTCATTAGAGGATCGGCGACGATGGGGGTCAAAGTCAGAGTGGAATATTGGTATTTATCTTTCATATTATGTACTTTCTTTATTTTTTAAGCCAACTTTTTGTCTGTTGTCTTTCCACAATTCTCAGTTTAAACACAGTTATACTTTTGGCTAGCTCATAGCTAAGCTAGGTGCCTGCGCATGCAGCAGCCTGAGCCAAGAGTAAGGAGCGCTGATTTTGCTTTTGCTAGTAGGATTTTCTTACTTACTTGTGTTTTTATTTCATTTAGTGGCGGATGAGGTTACGAGCCCCGCTATCGTGAGCTCGCCCGTGTTGTCAAGGGTGAGTTTAGCGATGCGGATGTGACAGGTGTCGTGGGAAGAACCGGTAAGTCATCGTTGATCGCTACAGATAAAGCTGGAGCTGGAAGTCATGCTTTGTTTCATATCAGATGAAACAAACCACGAGTTCATAGCTCCAGCCTTAGATTCCACCCCTCCCTTTATTGTGAGCTTAGGTCATCAAAGCGCTATTCTCACGTCCTCTATTTCTGCTGCTCTTGGTATTAAAGGTAGCTTTGAGATTGAAATCAATGGGCAGCTGGTCTTCTCCAAGCTTGAGACTGGTGGATTCCCTTATGAGGATGACGTAAGTACTGTGCATACAATTTTCCTATCATATGTCAATTAGAAAAGAATAGCCCTTTATTGTCATTGTACACTTACAAGGAAATTGTGAGTGCTCCACACCAGCTGTGCAGGAATAAAGTGTAAATAGTAAGACGGCAGGAATGAATGACAAACAGAAGGAACACAACACAGTGTTATTAATGCTGTGTATGTCTTGGCACAGGTCATGAACGCGATTCAGAACGCTTATGATGGCAAGCCCGTGCAGAAGATCACCAAAAGCCGCGCTCCATGCGTCATCATGTAAACCTCCCTACTGCTACACAACCGTGCAGCTGTGGTTTACACACCCAGAAGGGAAGCATAAGCAGTAAACCAGACTCTGCTCTGCCTCATGGCTCCTCTCTCTGTTCCCATAGTGGTCCTCAAGGGTGTTAATGATTACCGTAGCTTCAACTATTAAAGGTTATGGTATGATGTATCTGTCCCTGGAGTTCCCTCATCATAGGAGCAAAGACAGGGAGATGATGTTGCAGGTTATTTTAAGGGAGTTCACCTTTTTATCCTATTGCCTGTCATTTTCTACCTGCCTAATGGTTTGTTTCTCAGTGGGGTGTTTTTTGTTTTGTTTTGTTTTTTTGTTAATTCACATGCAGTTAAAAACTTTCAGTGAATGCAGGAATAATACAAATTGAAACACTTTATCTCTGCTGCACACTATGCATAATGATTTGTCTCCAAAGCATTTTTATGACATTTAGTCCTTTTCATGACATAGTAATTCACTCTGCTGGTTTTGAATAGTATTGCAATGTCATATTTGTGGTTTGGTGGATGCAAAGTGAATCTTGACTTTTTTTTTTTTTTAAATGCATATCAAATTTGAAAGGAGTACCAAACATTAAAATGATTGGATGTAATGATGCTAATGTGTGCAGCAACTGAGCTCAGCCAAGTTTCTGCTTTTCATTTGTTTCAGTAAAGTACCTTCGCATGCAATGTGTGTTTCTGAAGGCCGTCACCAGCTGGTCTGTGAAGCTCACATGCTAGATGTCAGCTCATATTCCATAAATCCTTTTGCATTGTTTTCTGATATTAAAACTGGAGCAAGAAATAAAGACAATTGTTCTTTAAATACTGGGTGTGTTGCTTTTTCATAGTTAAAGGTGTCTTATTACCTTGAATGGGTCTTCTAAAATGCATGTATGTGATTGTTGTGCTTGCACGCATTTGGTTCTTGGAACTGGTAACCAGGTGTTTTTCGTTGCATGCAAAACAGGTTCTCTGTGGGCTGAGGCTGTCAACCTCTAAGGAGCATCGCACACAAACTGCCAATTATTTTACAGCACGACTTCACCAGGCTGTTCCTGTTATTTCTGTGCCCTCTGACAGAAATGGCAGTCGGGCTATACCTGTTTAGGATTCCTCACATAATCACTGACGCAGTCTTCAAGGTTTCTACTTCCTGTTGTTATGTATGCAAATTGTTGTTGTTTTTTTTATCTTCTCTCACCTCAATAGGAAAATGAAGTAATGACTTGTTTAACACTACTGGATGGAACAGATGGAACCTGCTTTAACCTGCATTTAACGCAGAACTGTAGCCTAAAGAAACTGAAGCAGAGACAAAAAATACATAAAACTTAGTTCTAAAGTAGTTTGCAATACTTTTTACACTAAGGGGCGCCAAACTCAACAAAGACTACCATCACAAATATTTTGCCTCCAGCGTACCCTCTGTCAAAGAGAGTGTCACCCTGAAGTCAAATGCAGAGAGAATTCAAATAAAGAAACTGCTTGTCTGAAAAAGCCTTGCAACCTTCGAGGGTTTTTTTTCTATCTATAAACTATGTTTTTATACATAAAAAGTTGATGCGATTCAAATACTTGAGCAGCTCTGAATGCATTTTCAGGTTGTATGCATGCGGTAAAGACACTATCCATTCATAAGCTTATGAACACTCACAGAATTTTACCAAATTATTACCATATTTGTGTATTGGTAGTTTTAGCAAACTTTAGAAGGCAAACATTAAATGGTCACTAATGTAATTATGAATTGAATCATAAATGTGATCAGGCTATAAATATTACACTTTTTTTTTTTTTTTTTTTAAGAAATGCATTGAAATAATTTACCGCTTTTTAATAAGCAATGGTATTCTGTGTAATCAAGTGTTGCATAGTTTGTCTAGGTGTGTCTTTGGGGTTTGGCTCTGGCCTGCAATGATAACTCCCATCAGCCTGCTTGTTGTAATCCTGATAGAGCTCGTCTGTGCTGCCTTAGTGCTCCAATGAGGGCACTGAAAACATGCAGTGCCTCTAAAGAGTATCCAAGTGTCACCTTCCACATACTTTAGTCAGCTGTCTGCACTCAGGTGACACCATTTAACCGATTATGTGACTACAAAGACCAGATGCCAGGCTAGATGAATATTTTTCATATTTACTGTACATATGAATATGTTGTAAGCAGGTTGCAGGTTGCAAACAGGTTTTTCAACATTCTGTGATGTGTTTCGGCAAATGTTCCCCTTCTCGTTTTTTCTTTCTCTTTTAGACTAAGAAGTCTATAAGTCTGCTCTAGGTTATAGATTTTATAGATTTTTAAACTGCTATTGTGAGGCTCTCTTCCAAGTCTGTATAATTTTTTATTTCACATACTTTTATGCCACCGCAAATTGAAAGTTTCTCATGTTGCTGTCACATTTTTCTAAAGTTCCCTAAATGTTTATGAAAGTGTGTTTTTGGAAACATTCATAATTCAAATAGCTACATGAAGCCTGGGAGTGTCTGTATACTGTATGCATAGAAACATGGACACAGCAGATAGCTTCTACAATTGCTGATAACAGTACCACAGTGTCTTTAGCTGGGGCCCACTTCCCTCACTGTGGGGTATATTTATGTATTTACTCTCAGAGACAATTATTATTCCTTCAATGCTAGGTCATCAACCAGGAGTTCACAACTCACTGGCCATGGTGCCAAGAGCAGCTATAAAATCATAATCATGAATAATCATATTTCCACATATAAACATGAGGGTAATTTAAGCCCTTAGAACAAACACATTGTTGTTAGTACTCCTGCAAGTGTTTCTAAACTCTAATTTGAACTCAATCACTTCTCACAGGGTTCAAAAAAGTGCTCCTGCTACTGTTTAAATTTGCCTTTTATCTGGCTAGCTAGCTGGTGGGCATGAAGACCTATTTGAATCAGCTCACACTGTCAACTTAAGGGGAGTCCTTGAAAACTGTCTAAATGTCCTGAACGACACAGGAAATCATTCTTGCCTGTGGCCATCTCCCTGTACAACTCCTCCATCTAATACACTGTAAACACTGCAATAGTTACACCCTTTTGCACACGCTCTTTTTTTACTCTGTAATATTCCTGTCAAGATTCTTGATATTTATTCATAATCACCTCTGTCAATCCGTGATATTTATTATTGAGCGATTCGTATATAGTGTGCATATTTCTTAAATTGCATAAATCTGTTTCTGTTACTGTTATTTATACTGGAGCAACTGTAACCCACATAATTTCTTTACGGATTAATAAAGTATGCTGATTCTGATTAAAAGAACCTCTAATGTACACTACAAGGCTAATTTTTTTTAAATCAAAGTGCAGCAGATACATACAATTATTAGACATATGATTATTTTGACCCCCTGACTTCGACTGAGACTCAGATTACTTTGACTTTAGTTCTAATTAGTTTCAGTATGTTAGCATTGCCATTGTGGCCCTGTTAGCACACTGAGATTATGTGTCTATCTTAAAGGACTGCATCCAAGTACAGTCACAAATGACAAACACAGTTTTTCTGTTTCTACTGTTTAGATATGTTACAGTGAGTTCCTTATGCGTGCATTTTACTATTTTCACATCTTTCTGACCCAACAGCATCATCTGTTGCAGTGTAATCCATATCCACTATTTGGCTACTTTTTCCATATTATGGACCAAAGCTTCTACAATTTGCTTACATTTGAATTTAATAGTACACCGGGCCATAACCCTGTTAAATATTTACAAGGACATTTGCAAATCAAAACTAAGTCATGGATTAACATGGATAACCTGGTTTTGCAGATTTTGTTTTGGGTCCTGTGCAGCTCAAATGGGGCTGTCATTGAAACCAAACCAGGGGGAGCTAACCAAATGCTAAGATTTTTTTTAAATTCACAGAATAAACTTTTTTATTCAAATGTTTACACTGAAATGTTTCAATAAAACATGTTCTTGTTAAATGGGATAGAGGTCTTCCTCTTTTCGTCCCACCTGGCAGCTCCAAATTGACCATCTTTTGTCCATAATATCCCACCTCTTCACATGTCTAAACCATCTCAGCCTTGCCTCTCTGACTTTGTTAGAAACCACCTCCATCTCAGCCTCCTGTCTTTTTATTAGGGCCAAACCATATGTCATAGAAGGTCTCACTACCATCATGTAAACTCTCCCTTTTACTCTTGGTGCTATGCTTCATTCACAAATCACCCCGGCACTGGTCTCCACCCACTCCACCCTGCCTGCACTCACTTTTTCACCTCTTTTGTCCACTGTGCATTACTTTGGATTGTTGAACCCAGGTATTTAGACTCATTTACTTTCACCAACTCAGTTCCTTGCATCTTCACTGTAACACCGGTGTCCCTCTCATTCACACACACTTTCTGTCTTGATTTTACTGCTTTTATTCCTTTTCTCTCCAGACCATACCTCCAACTCTTCAGCCTCTCTTCCACCTGCTCCCAACTCTTACTACAGATCAAAATGTTGTCTGCAACATCAAAGTGCACAGAGACTCTTGGCTGACCTCATCTGTCAGCCCATTCGTCACCAAAGAACAAGGGGCTCAGAGTTGATCACTGATGTAATCCTAGCCCCACCTTGAACCCATCTGTCACTCCCACTGCACACCTCACCACTGTCTCTCTGTCCTCTTACATGTCCTGTGTAACCCTCGCATACTTCTCTGCCATTCTTGACTTCCTCATGTAGAACCACAGTTCCTCTCTTGGCACCCTATCATAGGCTTTCTCTAGATCCACGAAGACACAGTGCAGCTCCTTCTGACCTTCTCTGTATTTCTGCATCAATACTCTCAAAGCAGAGATCGTATTTGTAGTGAACATTTTGGACATGAAGCCATACTGCTGCCCGCTGCTCATCACCTCTCTCTTTACTCTCTCCATTACTACAGCTCTGCACATCACCTTTGTTCTCCAAAATCAGTGCCAGTACAATTCTTCTCCATTCCTCAGGCATCCTCTAAATTTCCAGGATTGTGTTAAACAAGTCCACTTTTCTGTCTTCATATCTCCACAACTATGTCATCTGGACCAACTGCCTTTCCACTTCTCATAAATTTCCTCACTTGTTCCTTAAAAGAATATGTAATAAATTACAGAAATTTTCCCCATTAGTCTCAGAACTTCAGACCCTGCTGTGTATTAACACAAATATCCATCTGAAAATAAACATTCTGCCAAATTCCGTCACAAACAAAATATAACCAAATGAGACACATTCACAAAATCCAGAATGGTAATACTATGCTGTCAAAAAGCCATACCACACAGAAAAAGCATTGACAGTGACAGAGTATCATTGTATCAATTTCCTGCTCTGAGAAAGCGGACCTTACTAACAGCAGTCTGCATGTAAAACTGGTTCAAATTTTTCCTTAGTACAGATATTTGAGATCACATCTTTTATACACAATTTGTACAGGGTATTTATTATTTATTGTTTTTTTGTAAGCACACTATCAGTCAAAAGTTTGGACACACCGTCTCATTTAATGTTTTTTCTTTATTTTTACTACTTTGTACATTGTAAACATACTGAAGACATCAAATATATGAAGTAAGATATATGGAATTATGTAGCGAAGAAAAAAAATTGATAAATAACTCATTGAAAGTAGCCACCCGTTGTTTTGTTGACAGCGCTGCAAACCCTTGTCCTTCACTCAATGAGCTTCATGATGTAGTCACCTGAAATGGTTTCACTTTACAGGTGTGCCTTGTCAGGGTTCATTTGTGGAATTTCTTGCCTTCTTAATGGGGTTGGGACCATCAGTTGTGTTGTGCAGAAGTCAGGTTAATA
>VUQG01020773.1:0-32696 GCA_015106755.1 Etia nguti | reverse complement strand
TGAGGGTGAGGCGTGTTATGAACCATTCAGATGCCATGATATCGCCATCAGAGAGGATGAAGCATGAGAAAAAAAAACAAAACCCATCCCTATAAATTACTGTATAAGACGTCTGACTCATGGAGTCATTTCAGTTTATACCTTCACCCCAACGAATAGATGCACTCTTTTAGTGGACTCCAAAGCAAAGCAGTCATGCTAACGCAAGCGGTAATCTCTCAAGCTCTCATAGAGAGTATAGCTCTATGTATGTATGACTGCTGGCAAATAAAGGGAACATTAGCGCTGCTACTTAGCTGCGTCCTGTGGCGCAGACGGGCAGCAGAAGCCGTAATTATATGGTCCTCAATTATGTGACTAAACTGAGACAACAGAAAAAAAAGCAGGTAAAGAGATAACATGGTTCAAAGCCAGAAGGGTGTGCTGTTTTACAATAACCAGCTCCGGCAGGCAGGGTGTGGGTCTGGTGTAAAAGACTAAACAAACTGTGTCCCAGTTCAGGGCTGGACCCTCTGTAGAAAGCTCTAACCTGAAGAAACTATTCCAATAGCAGCTAAATAGTGCATTCAGGTAGCTCTTGTTTAGTTTTCTTTACTTTAACTGACTTTTTCACTGATCTATTTCAAAATAACCTTCTGAAGTTAAATATGTGGAAAACTTATCAGCTTTATCACCTGAATGCTCCTGTAAATGAAGGCTGTTGTAGATGATGTGGATGCCCTCTGAATTCCTTCAGAAAGCCCATAACTGAAGGATCACCCTTTGAGCTGATTACAACATATTTAGTCTACAAGTACAGACTGATGAGGATCCAGCCCCTCTGTTGGTATCAAGCAGCATTAGCTCTAAAGTTGACCCTACGGCCTGATACACCCGACTGGCCGAGCAGCAGCCACTGTTACATTGTTGTTAAAGTGTCTTTCGGGTCATCTTGTCCTAGATGATTTCTTTTAACGGTTTCCTTGACTTCTCAGTGAGAGGCAGACTGGGGCTGGAGGGGATCGCTGACTGGTTGGAGAGGTGGTGGAAGGTCAGTGACGGGGTTTCAACGGGGCTGCACAGAATTTGGAAGCGCTGCGGGATCGAAAGGTTGCAGTTAGTTGACTGTGGATCAGCGTCATTAAAGGCACAAGACAGTTTCACATCCCACAGCAGAAAAAACACATGGTGTCACCTGTGTCAGGGTTCCCGGGGTAGTGACCAGGGCGTAGATGGCCCAGATGGGAAGCAGAGAAACGGATGAGAGAGTAAGGATCCAGCCCAGCGTGGTGGCCCAGAGTGGAGCGACCAGTCCTTTCCCCAGGCTCAGTGGTGACCAGCGCACCAAGGAAAATATAAACGTGGCCTGAAGAGGAGAGAAAGGAGGACAGGGTAAATACTAAAGGTCTAGGCTTAGACTGGTCTTTAACAACATTTTAGGCTAAAAAGGGTAAATCAGTGTTTCCCAGTTAAACTGCAGCAGCGATGAAAATCCTCCCCGAGAGCCCTTTAATAGCAGCTGGATGTAGACGAACAGGTGGCTATTTACTCATTCGCTGTTATGCGGCCAATGAGATGGCTCCTAATGCTCTCAATAAATATGAGACTGGGAAAGAGTCTGGCTCTGTCAAAGGCAATAAAACACCTCTGCTGCACAATAAAAACATGCAGTACCTCTCTCAGAGTTTCATCTGTGAAAAACGCGTTTGGATTTAAATGGTTTCTGATTATATTTTTATACCAAATTACAACTACGTGGCCAAAAACAAAAAAACCAACAACCCTGGGAAAGGTCGTAAAATGCAGATCAAACCAGATCAGCAGTGGTCTCCAGAATGCCCCATATTTAACCTAACAAGTGTAGAAACAAAGAAGTTTCTCAACATAAAATTTCAAAGAACAAACACATTATCATTAAATGACTCAATGACAAGGATGAAAACCGATGATCTTTATGGTTTAAGGCAGTGCTGCATTAAAAAAAAGACACAATTCTGTAGTGGAAATCACTTCATGGGCTTAGAAATACTTGAAAATTGCAAGTTAAACCTCAGAAAGTATCTAGAAACCCTCACAACCAAACAACAACAAAACAATTCTATAAACAAGAGAGGTGATGCTGCCGTCTTTGGACCAGAGCTGATTTAAGGATGGTCTGACTAAATAAAACTGGAACTTCTTTTTGGAAAGCACCGACTCTGCATCCTAAAGAGGACAAACATTCATTGTTTTCAGAGCACGATTCAAACCTCAGCATGCAAGATTTTATCGAGTGCATTACTGAGCACAGAATGGGTGATTTAAACCATCGTATCGCTGATGATACGACTTCGGGACTTCTGGAACAATGCCCTTTGGGCAGAGGAGACCAAAGTGGAGACGTTTGACTATGATGCACAGCAGGAGAAATCCAGCATATCAGCACAAACACCTCATAACAACTGTCAAGCACGGTGGTGGAGGGGTGATGATTTGGGCTTGTTTTTCAGCCACAAGACTGGACTTCTTGCAGTGATCGAGTTGATCATGAACTTATATAACAAAGTACTCTAAACTCAAATTTGAGGCCCTCTGTTTAACAGGTAAATCCTGGCAGAACTGGGTCAGATAACAGGACAATAATCCCAAGCACAGCAGCTTTCCACAGGACTGCACAGAGCTCTATGAAACCTTTCTTGTTCACACGACTGTGCAGGTTTTGTAGCAACATACGCTGTATTTTCAGGGAAAAACTTATTTATTTTCAGCAGTAAAATGTCAAACCACGTTCTGCTCGTATTACAACACCTTGGCACAGCTGTAAAATAGTGTTATTGTTAAAGTGACCAATCCAAAGTCAAGACCAGTCACCTACTGAAAACATCTGGAGCATTAGCAAACAAAAAATATGGGTAAGGAGCATTTTGGTCTTGTCAATTCCCAAAGACTTCCAGAGCATTTACTAAAAACGAGTATCTGGAGTGAGAAATGTGCCCCAAGCTGCAGCTTTCTTGAATGTGTTGCTGGCATCAAATTGAAAAGCAGATTACATTTTTCCAAATAACGTTTGACATGTTGTCTTTCTTCTATTTCAGTTGAATGTAGCCTGAAATTATTTGCATTCAGTTTCCATTTACATGTCAGACAGCGTTTCAACTCTTTTGGAAACTGCTCGCGTCCACTGCTTATGAGTCCTGCCAACGGAGCTCATGATTCATTTTCTGCTCTGGAGGTGGTGGAATAAAAACCCAACCTCACTGATAGAGAGAGACACAAGTGGCACACAGATGGACCCTGATATTTTCCTGAGAGGCGGAAGGTGGAATCTGTATGAAATCCCACACCTGTGCTAATGCACATCCTATTTCACAGCAAACAGCTCATAACAAATTTGAATGCAGGTCAGCGGGTGGAGGTTACTCACAGTGCACACGATCGGGGTCAAGTATTTCCAGCACAGGTTGAAAAAAGGAAGAGGGCTGTAGCCGGTCATATCCCTGATGTTGGAGCTGAAGCGCTCTGCTCCTGTGGCCAAAACAAGAACACAGTGAGGTTTGGTTGTGGTTCAGTTTCACATCATGGTTTGGCGGCGGTGGCCAACTGTGCTTAGAAAACATTTTTTCTTCCTGGTATTCACCGCTAGAGCGGAAAATACTAGCAAAAAAAAAAAAAAACAGGAGAGAAAAACAAAGTATAACTGAAATCACCGCTGCACAGGACAAACAGCCAAGCTGCTGTTTACAGCCTGTCCACGCTCATACACTGACATCACAGTGAATGTCCTTTGACCTTTCAGATATGAAATGCCATCATGTTATTTTATCCAATTGAGCAGTTGTGTGGAATTTTGTTGTACTCTTGTGATATACTGGTGAAGCTGAGGACACACACCAAACTGTCTGACTACCAACCCTCCTGAAATCCACACTAGTGTATTTTCTCTGCAGGCTTAAGAAACTTTAACTTAAGTTGGTGAGCAAAATGTTATCAGTACCTACAGCGCTTTTCTTTTCTGTCTGGACTGCTAGTAGGAGGAGCACAAACTGTCACATACTTTGCAATTTAATTCAGTTTTATTAATATAACACTACAGCACAATAACCTCAAAGCGCTTTATATTGTAAGAAAAGAAACAACTACAATATTAAAAAGAAACTCCAACAATCAGGCGACCCCCTATAAGCAAGCACTTGGCGACAGTGGGAAGGAAAAACTTCCTTTTGACAGGAAGAAATCTCCAGTAGAACCAGGCTCAAGGAGGGGTAGAAACAGGACAAACCACTACATTGTAATGACTTACTCAATAACCTTAAAGCAATTTTGACACACGAAAGCTTGAGAATCTCGGGAGAATCGGATGGGGAAGTTGTCTGCAGCTTTTCTTTCAGTTACTCCACCTCAGAAGGTAAAAGGAGGACACACGACACCCACTTGCTGGTGGTAAATCTCCAGATATTTCCCTGCTCCGTTCTCAAACGAGTACAAGACTGTCAGACATTTACGTTCTCACTGCTAGTTTAAGAATCACACCCCCATTGGCTGTCTCTCACGAACCGTTCCCTCCAGGGCCACATAACCAGCGGTACAGGAGTGTTAGTGGTCGTCAGAGTCCTTAAAAAACTGTAAATTCCCACAGCCGTAAAAAGGGGGAAAAGGTGCAGCTGAGTCGTGAACGCTGTGTCACCCAGTCCACTTAAAACCCTTCTCCTCAACTCAAGGAGAGCCATAAAAACAGGCTTTTTTGGTCCTCATAAGCACCCACACGTACAAACACACATTCTCTGCTGGAGTATTCAGCCTATTTTTTATCTCATGAAAAGGCAACATATATTTTTTTTAACACTTAAAGTAAATTGTCTAACCTCACTGAGCGTTTACTGCATTGTCCTGTATGTATGCATATAAAACACTCCCTCCATTGCACTTTTAAACAAACAGTGTTTTTGTGAATGCTTCAGACCTCCATGTCTGGCTGGAGTGGGGGCTCCCTGGGGCCAGCAGACTGAGACTGAGAGGCGACAGGGCCCGGAGGCTGATTTAGGGCCCAGAGGAGACAGACAGGGGCCTGGCTAGGAGCCAGTCTCCCTACAACAGTGGGTAGCTGCAGCCATGTTAATATACTGTCTACTGCCTCTAAGTGGAATGCCGGAGGAGGGGAGGAAGTGGACAGCGAGACTGTGTGTGTGTGTGTTCATCAGATTTAAGGACTTATATTCATTAGTGATAAAAGTTCTTTTTATTTTCTATATAACAGCAACCAGTTTAAGATTATATATAATCTCATTATCCTACTGCCTGAGCTCCAACTGAATTTAATTAAACTCAGACTAGTAGAAATGACTCGGACACTATTTTTCCATAAATTTAGCGCTACATTAAAGAAAAGAAAAGAGCTAATAAAAATCAAACAAAGAGAGAGGAGACCAAAGCAGGGAAAAGGAGTGGAGAGAAGGAAAATCAAAGAAAATGGAAAATAATCTAAAAAATGGAAAGAAAAGAGAATTCAAAACAAGAATGGAAACAAGATAAAGGAAAGAACCAAGAGGAGAGGATGGGAGGAAATATAAGAACATTGAAAAAAGTATTTAAAAGAAGAAGGGGAAGAGGGGTTAGGAAATGAAATGTTACACCGGAAGAGTCTGTTTGCAAAGGATCAGAAAGAGAGCAGTGTGACGAGGAGAAAAAAGGGGGGAGAAAACGAAAAGATTCAAATTGAAAGGAAATGAAAGATTAGATTGACAAGGAGACGAGATAAAGGCGGAAAAGGAGGAGAGGAAAGGGAAGGAGAAGGAAAAAAGAAGTAAAAGGGCACACAAAATAGAAGAGATGAGGAAAAAAGGGAGATGAAACAAGTGGATCAGAAAAGGAAGGAAAAGAAAAGGGGGAAGAGGAGAAAAAGGAATGGGAAATATAGAGTGGAGGGAAGAATCATGAGGACAGAAAGCAAGTGATGACAGGGCGAGGAGCAGGCTAGAGCTGGGATTTGTACCGTAGACCCAACCGATGGCCAGAGACTGGAAGATGGAGAGAAGCAGCAGACTGGCTCCACTGCAGGAGAAATGGTCATAGATCTGGAACACATACAGACCACCCTGCACCACACAGAAGAGACAAACCCCACCCCAGTTTAATACAAATCATTAAAAACGGGGTACTTCTCCAACACAACACATCCATCCACCGGTGTGACTTACCGGTGTTACCATGACCAGTCCAACCAGGAAGCAGACGATGCAGACAAACAGCAACAGCAGCTCTCTGCGGTGACCTCGTCTGATCAGGTGAGGGTACAGGTCAGTCACTGATGTCATCAGGGCCTCCAGGCTCACAAACTGCACGAGACACATGCGTCAGCATGTTTCCATGACACCGACCGCAACGCCAGTCCCGAGAAATTCAAAGTCTGCATCTACCTGTGTGTCCAATCCCAGCATGATGATCATGAGGAAGAAGCAGACAGCCCAGAGTTGGGGTACGGGCATCATGGCTACAGCTCTTGGGTAGGCGATGAAGGCAAGCCCGGGTCCTGAGAAGACCATCAGACCAAAAATATTACAAACAATTAATACAAGTTTCTTCTGACATAAAATATTGGAAAATTTTTACTATTCTTATCACATTATCACTCAGAAGCTGAGCTCGGTTTTGGCGGAGGTTTCTTCCATTAAAAAGGGAGTTTTTCCTTCCCACTGTTGCCAAAGTGCTTATTCATGGGTGGGTTGTCTGTGTAGCTAGCCACCACGAAGCACATCATTATATACCAGCTAGTCCAACTTCAGTAACCCTACAAACGTCACTGCTGTTTAGTTTTCTGTCTTCATTTATTTTGGAAGTGATAGCAGAGCTGTACGTTTTAATTTTTTCAGAAATCTCTCAGTCAGAACATGTTATATCATGTTTAGGTGGAAGCTAGCGAGCTATCTTCTAACTCTGTTAAACTTCATGAATCCTGTTTTCATGGATGCCTGGATGTTAAACTTAATTGTTACACCTGGTAAAGCAGCAACGCTGATCATTTTATTAAAGATGAAAGAATTGAGACGGTTTGTAGCTCTCAGTGATGCTGCAGTGTTCGTTTGACTTTTGGACCTGAAGCAGAGTTTGGACCCGGAAACGGCTAATGACGTAAAACTAAGACCGGATTGGTAAGTGTGACTAATTTTTTTCTGTATTATTAAAAATTGAAGCACTTTTCCTTTTCACCACTAGGGCACCCTGATAAAATCTGGTTTGAGATCACTATCACTTCTGATTGTTTCACACTTCCTTCTCATGCTTTAAAAGTTACATTAAGAGTTAAATTAGCCTGTGGCGCAAAACACCACAAAGTCAAAGTCTGCTGACTTATGCTGACAGTTCTGTGTCCTGGAAGAAAACAGTCTCTCACCTGATTGGGCTACGGTGCCTATGTCCACGCCCTGTTCCTCAGCCATGAATCCCAGCACCGAGAAGATGGCGAATCCTGCCAGGAAACTGGTGGCACTGTTCAGGAGGCACAGCATAAAAGAGTCCCTGGAAAAATACATAAATACACACAAACTTAATTTGAGTTAACTAATTTGAATTCATATACAGTGCTGTCCAAAAGTCTTGAGCCACCCCTTATTTCTTTATATCTGAATGATAAAATCATGCAAACATACATGGAAATCCAGGATATGAGGCAAAAAGGGAGTTTGTACAATTGTGATGAGCTTGAAAGTCGATATTTGATACGACCACCTTAATTCTTTCACAAAGCCTGAAATCTCCTAGTCAGCTTTCTTATAATTCCTTTAAGTAGTCTTCAGGAGTAGCTCTCCAGGCTTCTTGAAGTATAAAAGCTCTTCCCTGAATGCAAAGATGGAAGTTTTTGGCTAATAGGTCTAATAGTCTAACCGGCAGGAGGCTAGTAACAAGGTTCCCTTAAGATACAATACAAAATTGATTCTTTGCTACGTTCTCTGTTATATACAGTCACAATGCTGGTTCATTCTTGAGTTAGTTGTCTTTTTATGTTTGAATGTATCTTTGATTCAAAACATTCCTGTGAAAATGGTCGGGTACCAGGACTGGACTGAAAATAAGTGAAAAAGCAGCCAATGTCCAAAGAAAGAACCGTGAAAAACCTTCAGAAGCCTGGAGAACTATTGCTCGAGACTACTTTAAAAGTCTGGCTCCTGGGAAGCAATATATACAGAGGGTGTCTCGAGAGTTTAGCACAGTACTGTGCTGAACACAAAAAAACACCCTGTGAAAACTGAAAGACAGAACACAACCCCACTGAGGACTTGATCTGTCTTGTTACTGTAAATACAAGCCAAGAGTCAAGTGCTTGGCTCTTCCTGAGTATGTGTGTGTCTGTGTGTGGGAGTCCTACAGTGTGGGAAACATGGCAGCGAGGGCTTTTCTTTAAGGTGTGGCTGTATCAGTGTGTTTTCTCTGTCCATTCCAGCCATTCCTGCTGGAAGCCATCTGACCAGTGGGAGCTTACATCTTACATTTCAGCCACTACAGTTTGTCTGAAGTCAAGTGGAAGAAGGGGAAGCTGTGTGGCTGGCTCTGTTTTTATGTGGTTGTATGCATATATGTGTGCGTGTGTGTCTCTGACATAGTGTCTCACTTATAGCAGTCATTGTTGTATTTGTTGTAACTGCCCAGAGCTGTGAGACTTCCCAAGCAGATTCCATAAGAGAAAAATATTTGGGTACCTGCATCCATCCATACCTACAGAAACAAAGAGAAACAGAGAGCGAGAGGAGAAAGTGAAAGGACATGTTAGCCCACAGGCTCATATCTAACTGACTGATATACATGATCAGCCTTGGCTGCTGTTTTTGGGTTAAAGGTACACCATACAAGATGTTCTATATTACACAGTTTACAGGTAACGTGACACAAACTTGGCTAATTAATAGAAACAAATAGATACTGATGCTGTCAAACCGTACCCACGCGACAATAACAAACACTTTTTTCACACCAGTGAAGAAGAATTTAAAAGAAAAGTCACTTCTGAATTTATAAAGCGTAAACCACAGTGACAGTAAGATCTAATGAATTCTTGACACTGTTTTGTGTAAAGTGATGAAAATGTGGCACAGAGCAACAAATCGCATGTCATGTTGTAAACTACATCATCTCCTGCTAAAACTGTTTCAACTTCACAACAATAATCCAAGAGTCCTTCCTGCTGTGCGGCAGATCAGACAATTACTCACCTGACAGCGCGGCTCACCTACCTACAGGAGCTGCTGTACGACCTGTAAGAACGACTAGAAAAATGTCCTCCGACGTGATGCTTTTCAAAATCTGCCACCGTTTACGGACACACAAAGCGAGTGCGTTTGTGTTTTTGTACCTGTGGGTCTGCCAGGCGGGTAACGTCGGGTTTGAGGTAGTAGATGATTCCCTGGGTGGCTCCGGGCAGGGTGGCACCACGCACCAGCAACACAAACAGCATTACATATGGAAACGTGGCTGTCAGGTACACCACCTAGAATGTACACAACAGCGTGCAGGGATGTGGTCGCAGAGACAAACAGGGAGGATGTGACTGTGATGTTCTTTAAAAAAAAGAAAAAAAGAAAATACTACAAGAAGGAAAGTTGGAGTCTTAAAATCTGTTGACTGACGGCGGCGGAGGCACAGCAAATAAGTCCGACAAAGTGGCTGCAGTGTCGTGGCCCTTATTTCTCATCTGCTACATGAAAGGAGAATTATGTTTTGGACTTTACCGCTCCTCGAGGTTTTTTTTAAAAGACTTTATGTCACCATAAAAATGCTCCTGCCGTAGATATTTTTAAAATTGTATTAATAAATGGGTGCCATTAAATTATATGTAAGCATGTTTTGTTTATGAGATAGGCATTTGGTTTTTAATGACTTTCTCATAGGTCCTTTGGAAACTTTTTTCTTCTCAAAGATGCATGTTGGATTTGCACTGTGCAAGAGGTAAAAAGTCACACACATTCTCCTGCTTCTACCTTTCTCTCCAAAATATGCCAGGCGGAGTTATAAAATCCCCTCAACCTTTCCCCCCCCCATGCTGGACAACATCCACCAATATTCACTCTTAAATAGTACATAAAGTACATAAAATAGTATTCAGGATAGGCCTATTTTCTTCATATTTTAGTAGAGAAGCCCTGTTTTTGACAAGTGAGCAAGCATTAGCTGTGCTGCACACCATGTAAAAAGTTACAGAGAAGCGACCACCTCCATATTTATCTGACCCTGTGCTCTGAACTCTCAGAGGATATGGGGGAATGTAAAAACAGTTTTCACACAGAGGTCAAAGCAGTTTCTCATGATATCCTTCAAGCGGGCACAAAATGCTGACTTGAAAATCCGAACACTGAAACTAGAAAAAGTGTCAGAAGTGGAACATTCGCATGAGCTCAAACACTCTTGTTTCTATCACTTGATGTGGGTGAACACCTGGAAACTACAGACGACACAAAACATGGACGTAGCCTCAAGGCTGGAACTGTGATGCTAATGCTGAAGTGCCGAAAAACTTGCATTCAGTGTGGTTACCTAAAAGTTTTCTGGTGCTATAGAAGACCAACGCTTTTCTGACATGACTACTGAACACTTTACTGCTGAGCTTATGGGCTCATTCCCTCATTTTGGGTCATGCTAAATAAAAAAAGAAGTCTGTTTTGTAAATCTTGGTCATATCATGTGGCTAACAACTTGTCAATCACAAGTTGTTAGCCAATGAGCGTGCACTCGTCATATCTTACAACAAAGATGGATGCATCCATCTTTTACACTGTCTATGGTGGCAGCTCAGACATGTAGCCGAGACAGAGAGGGCACCTGATGAAGCTGATGTGTCGACTGCTCACCTTCCCCGTAGACTTGACTCCCTTCCAGACGCAGAAGTAGCAGATAAGCCAGACGGCGGCCAGACACAGAGCCAGCTTCCAGCTGATCGGACCGAGCCCGTCCAAAGTGCTGGACAGGCGGAGCACCTCCCGCCTTAGAAGACACATGCAGCAGCTGTTAGCACCAAAACTGTTCCAAGCCTCATCATCAATACTCTAAAGATGCTACACTCACTCCCAAAACTCCATGACGGGGGAAGTGGCGTTCTCCGGCAGGCTGCTCACGTTGGCCGTCTGGTTGTAGGAGTCATATGAGAAACACGCTTCTGCAGGAGAACACATACACAACAGACCCCAGTTTGCCTCTTAAAGTCTTTTGCATGGTAGCGTCAAATTGCAAGCACAGCAGTTTCTGATTTCCTGTTTTTTACTGACTCGTGTTCCACGTGTTGTTACAGTGCGACCACGGCAGCTCCGCCTGGAAGCTGTAGGACAGGTATAAGAGAGCCCAGGCCAGGATGACTATGTAGTAAACACAGCCGTGCAGGATCATCACCTGGCTAGCGTAGCCGAGACCTAAGGAGACACAACAAGTTGCGGAGAAGACAAGCGGACACGTGTGGTGAGTTATGTGAGCATGAAGAGCGGCATAAATGAGCTTCAAAGCCTGCATGAACACACCCTCTGTTATCTGTTACAAGTCACTTGAGTTTGAGATGAAAGCATCCCGTTACTCAGACACTCGACTTGCAGCCTACGCTGAGTACATCTTCATTAGATATGAATGATAGTCTTATGAGGCCCTGAGTGGGTTACAAAGTCTAGGCTGTTTGGCTAGACAAATAGCTGTCTGTGGTATCCGCTAATGAAATTCAGGCCCGCATCTGACGACGGGCACGCTAACTGCACAAACCAGCGAGGAATTCCAACAGAAGCTTTTCTTTGTGCAAGTTTGCAATGAGTAAAAGTACATGTGCCTGGGGAAGTGCAGGAGTTTGTTCCAGTGCTAAACACATGGCCTTCGTGCAGCTAGCTGTCAACAAAAGCAGTGTGTGTGCAGATGTGTGTGTGTGTGTGTGTGCACGCACGCGTCTGCAGGCCATATGGGCCAGAGTGGCAAATGCTGGGACAAGAATAATGTTTCATTAAAATAAGAGGGGAAAAAAACATAGCTCCACTGACACACACACACATACACCAATTTCAGAGGCGGTCCAGCACCTAGCATCCTACTAGCATCAGCTGAGAATGACAAGTGTAACTGGAACATTTGGGTCTTGTCTCTTCTACATGCTCTTCGTCCCTTTCAGCAACTTCTTTCACGCTTTCGCTAGAAACATGGCCGCTACCTCAGGGCTGCATTGCTTTGCTAACTACTGGTTGGAATCTGTGTGGCAGGTTAAGTACTTTTTGGGGTTTTTTTGCTTTTTTTCCCCATGCATGCCAAAGTTGCACACCCTGCTAAAGTGTTGAGCAAACACAGAAACAGCTTCAGGGCTTGTGTAAATCTGAGAAAGAAATATATGACTGTTTTGTTTTGTAAGAAGCCTCTGCAGTCACAAAAATACCCACAAGGTGACAACTGGCAATGCTGCACACACAAAACTGTGAATGACAAAAGCCTTGTGTCCAGTTTTGTTTTTTGCAGTTTCTCTTGCTGTTTGGTAAGGTGGAAGCACTAAAACCTGCTTGGGTATGTTACGGAGAAAAAGAAAAGGAGTTTAGGTATGGGTCTTTACAAGATTAACCCTACACCTTGAAAAACGTGACATGTCAATGTGACACCCTGGAGATGAGCACAGTGTCATCACAGGGTCCCTTCATATAACACAGAGTTGCTCTATCCCTCACACCATCTGTCCCGTGGTATTTTCAACTGCTGTGTTAAAGGTGAAAGATGAACTTGAAACCGTTGGGTTGTGATTGTGTGTTTGGTTAATACTTAACTGAAACTCCTCTCTTGGACAGCAAGATACAAAGAAAACAAGACACTCTGCATGCTGTTCTTGGTCGGCAGGGAACGTGGTGCCTTTTGGACTCTTGAGCTGTTTTAAAGCACAAGCTGAGCTCCACTCTCCACTGCACATGCACACAGCTGGCATTTTCTGATTGCAGACACACTGTTTGTACAGGTTTTGTATTAATGTGGAAGCTTTGAATACTTGTGCCAATATGGATGAAGAATAAGAAAAAAAAGGCAAGGGGGAAAAACAGAATTACAGTACTGGGCAAAAATCTTGAGCTACCCCTCAACTTCTTTACATGTTGGCTCCAAGGAGTCAGACTTTCTGGTAATTTTTTTTAAAGTGGTCTTTAGCGATAGTTCTCCAAGCTTTCTGAAGATCTTTCAAAGTTTTTCCTTGGACATTAGCTGCTTTTTCACTCACTTAGCTGTTTGTTAAGCCACTTAACACCGAGCCATCATTCAAGCATTAGAAAGGCACCAAACTCAGAGGATGAACCAGTATTGTGTCTACATGTAACCGACTTAAACTTAGCAAGGTATAATTTTAAACTGTATCTTTAGCACTTTGTTACTAGCAGCCTGTCACAAAAAACATCATTTGTTCCCACTTCCTTTAGTTTGATCTACAAAAGATAACACAGTCTGACAGGTGTAACATAGTATTTATATACCAACAAGGTGATTCATCAATGTGTCCTTGAGGAAACTGGACACGTGAAGGACAAAAGAAGAAGAGGCAGGTCTAAAATGTCTAACAGATTAACTGTATCTGAACTCATGCCCTTAAGAAATATGAAAAAATCCAGCAGAAGCCTGAAACAGGACCTGAGAGATGCATTTGGCTCTTCAATTGATCCATCTACTGTTCACTGAAGTTTCATCAGAAATGGTCTCAGTGGAAGGGTGGCTGTCATGAAGCCATTCTTAATGAAGGGAAACAGGAAGAAAAGGCTTCCTGTTTCCTGGAAAAAATTACACAAGAACTGGACTGAAAATGATTGAATCTAAATGTTGGTTAAAATCGTTGTCAACATGTATGGAAAGAGAGGTACAACAGTGAGTGTCTATAGCCAACTGTAAAACACGGTGGAGGCTCTGTCATGGTTGCAATTACCCGAACCACACTACCACTGTACTAGAAACATACTTGGATAGAAAAGACACACACACATCCATTTTAAAGAGGTGCAAGAACAAACTCGTGCATGCGGTTATACAGACATGTCTTTGGAAGACTGTATTTAATATGCATCTGATAGTAACAATGACACATATTTGATGCAATAATGAGAAAAAAAAGAAAAATATCGGCTGATATTAATGTTAGATATATAAAACAAAAGGAAATAAGAGTACCTCCAAATAATGGGCACATATTCCTCCAGGCACTGACCCCTCCCAGGCTGGTGTACTGTCCCAGTGAGGTCTCCAGGAGGAAGAGGGGGATGCCGCACAACACCAGGAACAACAGGTAAGGTACAAAGAACACACCTGTGCCAAACATAAAAGGGGCTTTTAAGGACCTGCTCTGATCACATTCAGACCAGCTTAATCTTAATTTCAAGTCACAATGATTCTGAGAATGAGATTGGAAAAATAGGACACGGAAAGGAGAAAAAAAGAGACAAAGACACTTTGGACAATGTCAGTTTTACTTCCTCTCTTTACCTCCTCCATTTTTGTAGCAGAGGTAAGGGAACCTCCAGACGTTTCCCAGGCCGATGATCTGCCCAGCTACAGCAAGGAGGAACTCGGCCTTGGAGGCCCACTGGCCTCTGGCTTGCAGTCCATCTTTGGTAGCTTCTTTTCCCATCAGCAGGCTCCCCCGGTGGAACTTGTTTAGCAGCGTCCCAGCTGGGTTTGGAGGCAGTTGATCAGGCATTACAGGTTCTGGCAGTGATACGAACACACCTCTGAATAAGGTGGAAAAGATAACGGAGAAGATCAGGATGAAAGAAAATAACAGCTCACAACTCATTCGTACCATTTTGGAAGGGAAAAAAGTACAAGAAAATAAAAAAGGGGGCAAGAAAGATCTCACATCTTCGCAGCCGAGCCTGAACGACAAGAAGCCGAGTGTATCTGCTGGCAGTTGGTTTGGCTGCCTCACTTATCTAAGATGCTCGTGTCAAGGACAAACTATTGTGGGTGTGTGTACTTTATCTGTGGACTGCAGGACTCCCCCTGACTAAATGTGTCAATTTCACCATAACTGGTTACTACTTCCTACATTAAGGTGTTTTGTAAATGTGCACATGGTGAAGGACATCCAACATTCAACAACTATGTCTACCTTTTACCTTAACTCCATCCAATGACTTGCAAAACTTATTAATCTGACCTTTAGTAAACTAATATAGTTGTTACAGCAGCAGTAAGACACTGCTCCTTATTATGTGAGAAAATCTCTGATATTCAGACTATTGTGGCTCACTTACCAGAGAGTTTATGATGATATTCTTTATTATTCTTTCATGTAGTATTAATTGAAGTAGAGCCTCTAAGCTTTAGGACATTTCTTAAATATGAATTAAGTGTAAATCCCAGCAAAAGCAGGGAGGGTTACACTAGCTAATGTGTTGTAACGTGTGGGAGACACTTCCTTGTTTTCTTTGGGTAACCTTGATTCCACTCTTCCTTTCATAAACACTGTCAGGCCATATGACCACCAAATACTGATATAAAAAACACACCTGGCATTTTTTCTTTTATCTCTTCTTTTCTTTTTTTTTAACCTTCCACTATGACTGACATGCTTATAACACCGAAAATAAAAGCAGAAACACTGATAATGTTTCAACACATGTGTAGCTTCCGTTATCCTTGAAGTGAATGCTTTCCATGTAACAGTTCCTTGCTGAGGTTAAGCTAACGGCGGGGACCTGAGCGCCAGAGGCGGGATTAACACTCGGGATGCTCAACGAATAATGGCTGTAATTATTTCCCCAAACCTGCGTCGTTACGCTCGCTTGTTATTTCACATAAAAAATAATAAATGTATGAGAATTCACCGCGATATTGCCTACCTCTACGTTTCCAGTACTTCTTAATACCGCGACCACCCCCGTGTACCGGCAGGGAAATGGTTTGTTCCGGGCACGAGCTGCTGTGTGAGGGACTGCTGGCCGGTGCAGCGTCTCAATCCAAATTTATACAGGCACTATGTTTGGGTCTGGTCTGGCGAGGGGATGTTACCCCGCAAGCTGCAGGTTACAAAATGAAACACAAAGCATCATGGGTAATGAGTAGTGTAATTTAGCGTTGCAAAACAAAAGACTCACCACGCTGTTATTGTGTACCTGCTTTCCACTTCCTTATCACCCTTAAGAATCTATCGCGTGTACTAAACCCTCTCTTTTCCCCACGTATTTTGGGTTATTTTTTGATGTACATGAGCCATGTTAGGTCGTTTCTCAGAAACCTGTTTCCCACGTTGTTTTTGCTACCTGTACCTGTCAGTAAACTGGTCTTTCCTGCGGTTACATCCTCAGTAGTGCTGCCTGCAGGCCATTAAAAAGCTAACATTTATTAAGCTATTTATTATATAGTAGTGATTGTGTCTCCATTATGTCAGGCTTTCATTTTGCTTCCACCCACCTCAAATTTAGATGTGATCACCCTTAGAAGGCACTTCTTAGTTTTATTTATTCATAATATTTGAGTGATGCATAAGAATGGGTTATGCAATTCATAATAATGATAAGCAGCACCAAAACTAGTCAAATGAGCGGCTATCAACCACATCCTTCCACATTGTAGCTGCTCTTTCTTTCCTTGATGAAATTTGCATTCTGTGGGATGGCATAAGCTGAAATGGCAGCAATCATGCAGTCTCGTGTGGGTGATGCTGAGGTTTTCTGGCAATGTACTGATTTCACCACATCTATCATCTGCCACACCCTTATCTTGCGCTGTCCTACTTGCCGCCGCTCACTGTAGGGCTTAGGGAGATTCCTACCTAAGTGATGTCATAATTAGAGCTGGCTAAAAAATTTTTTAAGAAGAAAGGTTCATCAGTTTTATTACCTCTTTTGACAGAGGACACACTGGGCAGGTGCAGATGAGAGGTAGTGGATGTAGTGTGAAAAGGATGCTGAAGATGGAGCTGACAGGCAGAAGAGAAAGAGGAAGAACACAGAGAAGATTCATGGATGTAGTGAGGGAGGACATGCAGACGGTTGGTGTAACAGAGGAGGATGCTGGGGTTAGGGTGGGATGGAGGGTCCACTGTGGGGACCTCTAAAGGGAGCGGCCAAAAGAAGAAGAAGTAGCACAGGTAACACTGGGATGCTCAGTGAGTGTTTGTTCTTGAAAATAGTCAGTGTCCATCTTATTCTATAACTTCCTTAGGTTTCTCTTTTTTTATGAAAAAAGGAGTAGACCTTGCTAAGTGTTCAACTTCTACCCACTCCTGTACAGGTGTAGTATGTGCATAGTGTGCCATATGTAAGATTATGTTGTGTTGTCTTCATATATCACACATGGAGTGTAAAGATCTTTAGGGATAGTACTTAGGCTTTTCTTTGCTCATGTTTTCTTGATTTGAATGCTATACACAAAGTTAAACTAAACTAACTAAACTAACTTTCTAGTATATGAATATGTTTTAGACTTTCAACAATTTCAGAAGCACAAAAGGAAACTTTGAGTATTCCAACTTAGGTTTTTCTGTAAAGATAATTAGCTATATTTAAATGAACAAAGTGAGGGTTGCAGTGTAAACGGTCAGTCTGCATTCACGAGTTCCTCGTTTTGGGCATTGCTATATTGCCAGTCTTTGGATTATCAATAATTAATTAGACTTCACAGAACCTGAAGGCCTTAATAAAGACTAGAGTTACAGTGGATGGAGTAGACAGGACTCATTCATTTCACTGTTGTGACTTTTTAAATTCTCTGTTCTTGTTTCTGAGGCGGTATTTTTAGCCCCGTTGTACATGTCTACAAAGCTTGGACTAAGCAAAAGAGTGACAACACACGGGGCGGAGCATATAATACATACTTTCCGTATTCAACAACATCCACCATTGCATTATTAAGCGACTTCATTCTAGCAGTCTGAGTGCCGTCGGATTTTCTAAGCACCGCTGTTCAATTTATTCAGAATTTGGATGTCAAAATTTAAACTAACCAGCATTTTAGCATCCCTAACAGTGTAGGGTACCTGAAGTAGCTCCCAGCAATTTTAACTGGCTGCGCCACTGGCTCATTGCTCATTCAGCTGAACAAATATAGCCTCACTTAGAAAGAAAAATCAGTCATTCTGCTTCAAGGGTTTCATTCAAAAGAATAACATTCCCCTCCTGAGACATATTAGGTTACACGACGAGGTGTATAAATCATATGCAAAAGCATTGGTATTTTAAACGCAGGACATACGCACGTCTTTCAGTTTAAAAACTATGGATAAGATGTGAATTAGGGATGAAATCTGGTCAAACAGAATTTACTTGACTCGTATATAATAACTTTAAACCAAGCATTTGCCTTAAGGATTAATTATTTGAATGTATACACCTTTGATTTGATATATTTCAGATGCATTTTACTAAAACTATTCCTTCATATTTATTGAGTTTGAAGAATAAACTTAGGAGTGCAAGCTGAATATAATAATTTGAAATTTGTTGAAAGGAAATTTTGCCAAGAGATGAAATAAAAGTAGAAAGTTGCACCTGTTCACAATTACGGAGGAACGTGCGAAGTGTTGCTGCCTTTCAGATCAGGTGGATCGAATCAGCAGACGGAGAGAAGTCTGTTTCAGGTCTTTTAAAGGGGGTTTCTGCGTATTATGGCGGAACGACTGGGTTCTTCTTCTCCATTACCTGATGTAAAGCCTGACTGAGCTCAGGCAGATCTTAAAACTGACTACATCACATCCATAGACCTTTTAGTGTGGCTATAAGGCTCACGACTGGGGATTTTTTCACATGTTTAAGTTATATGTGTTTTAAAGGTCAGATTAGAAAACAGAGTTTATGTTTGCTGAACAGTCACTGCTTGGCTTAGTCTCAAGTAGGAGTAAAAAAAATGCTCGCATTTCAAAAAAGATCAAAATAACAGAGTCACCTAGTAACGCACAACAACAGTAACAAATGTGTTGTTTGATTCATCACATTTTTGTGTTCCCAGTGTTGCTGTTGGATGCAACAATCCAGGTTATTTAAGGGTAAGAACAGGACATCTTATCTTGTTTACTTCTTGTGGAATTGTATAATAATGTTGATAAAGATTAATCATTAGACAGTAGTAGATAGATATGAAGGTCTTCTGTTCTCTACTGTCCACATGAACCAAATAAAGCTGTCTAACTACAGTTATACTCACTTTGTTAAGTACACATGTTCAGTCTCTCATTAATGCAAATATCTGATCGGACAATCACACTGCAGCATGAAGCATCTAAACGTGCTGAAGTTCAACCTGAGGATCAGAATGCCTAAAAATGGGTGATTTAAGTGTCTTTGAACGAGGCGTGGTTGTGGGTGCCAGGGGGGCTGGTCTGAGTAATTTGGAAACTGCTGATCTGCTGGTATTTTCCCACGAAACCAACTCTAGGGTTTTTATAAAATGGTCCAAAATAGAAAACATCCAGGGAGTGCAGTTCTCTGGGTGAAAATGCCTAGTTGATGCCGGAGGTCAGAGGTACATGTGTGGACAGCTTTGAGCAGATAGGAAGGCAACAGTAACTCAAATTACCCCTCGTTACAAGCAGGGTATGCAGAAGAGCATCATAATGTGCCATCTGTCCGGCCACCGCAGCAAAAACCACACTGGGCCACTGAGAACAAGAAACTGAGGCAACAGTTTACGTGGGCTCACCAAAATTGGGCAACAGATTCTGATGATATTTGATTTCTGCTGCAACATTTGGATGATAGGGTGTGAACAGCATGAAACATGGATCCATCCTGCCTTGTATTAACAGTTCAGGCTGCTGGTGGTGTAATTGTGTGGAGATATTTTCTTGTCCCCTTTGTACCAAGTGAGCACTTTTAAAATGCCACAGCCTACCTGAGGCTTGTTGCTGACCATGTCCATCCCTTTATGACCAGAGTGTACCATCTTCATCCATCTACATCTTCTGATGGCTGCTTCCAGCAAGATAAACACCTTATTGCAAAGCTACGATCATTCCAAACTGGTTTCTTGAAAATGACAATGAGTTCTCTGTACTCAAACAGCTTCCACAGACACCAGATCTAAATCAAATAAAACACCTTTGGGATGTGGTAGAAAAAGAGATTCACATCATGGATGTGCAGCTGAAAAAACTGCACCATGATAGTGTGATGCTATGATGCCAAAATGGGCCAAAATCCCTGAGGAATGATTCCAGCAGCTTGTTGAATCTATGCCAGGTGGAATTAAGGCCGTTCTGAAGGAACAGGCTGTCCAACAAAGAACAAGCAAGGTGCACCTAATAAAGTGTTTACTCAAACATTTAACCCGTTTAAGAATCACTGTGTTTTCAGCTACAATTATAAAAAGTAAGTAAAACATAAAAAGCACAACAATGCACTGACAGTTTACTTCAGTCTCCCTCATTAGTTAAAGATATTCCCTGAAGAAAATTGCAAAGTCAAGGGTCAAGAGTCAGGAAGTGGTAAAAAAAGCATGGCAATCATACACAATGTAGAAAATCCATAACTACATGGGTGCACCCCTCACACAGCCTCCAGATTCTTTGCTTCCCAGGGGATAAATAAAAGCCCAGAGTTTAGGGTCCTTCAATACAGTCACCGTTGTTCTGGCCTGGCAAACCAGTGGCCTCTGAGAATGTGGAGCCCCTGTATGCAACTCACACAGGCATAGCTGTGCTCAATTTCTAAATGCTTTATAGCTCCTTTTATTGCTGTCTTGCATCCAGGGCACTAGGTCACTGATATACTGTACAGTGGTAGGCATTGTGTGCTCTTGCAGCATACTTCCAGGCCGTGTGACAAGCGCACAGTTTTTATTTTCTTTTTTTGAAGCTTATTAAAGAAAGGATGAAAAATTCACAGATTCATCGTGACTGTGGGGCATCTGATTAGAGCCCTTCCCCTAAACACAGTCAGAGTGAACCCATACAAAGGCCACTGTGTGTGTGTGTGTGTGTGTGTGTGTGTGTGTGTGTGTGCGCATTACAGGCCTGGGCTTTACAGGAAAGTAGTTGCTCACATTACACAATTTGATTATCGGTCCGTCTGCTTTGAGCCCTTCCTATGAACACAATCCGAGCACTCATATAAACCTGGTCACTGTCCAAAACACATGCAATCGTAATTACAGTAAAATAGTTGCTCACATTACTCACAAGAACTGTAAAGTGGTTGCTCGTATTACAAACATGCAGCACAGGTAAAAACTTCAAAAACAGCAACAAAATTTTTTTTTTTTTTAATTTTGAGACCTAATTCATGGCCAGCGTTAGATTTAACTAAATGTTAAAGATATAAAGAAGAAGCTACTGGTATTTAAAAAAACCTGAATTGGTGTGAGTGGGAGCATTGACTGAAAGAAAAAAGTAATATTTTAGGATTATTTTTTTCTCACAACAGTTCCACGTAAAGCACAAATAAACACCTCTGTGTGAAAAGCTTGCAGCCTGGAAATGTCCCATACGCTGACAGTTAGGAAGACAAATAACAAAACTTGGACAGCATGCAGACTTTTTCTAGGAAAACACAAAAGAATTATGGGTACTGAAGTTTCAGGTACGTTTTTGTTGCGAATGTGTGCGTAACTGATGCGCATATTGTGAGTGTAAACAGAGATCCTTTGATAAGGTAAGGTGTCAGATTTGCTGTGCTTCCCAGCTGTAGTCACTGCTGACATAGCGCCTGCAAAAGCTACCTTATATCTGACTAATATCTGACTACTCACTCACTGGAGCTAAATTAGGGTGTCAGTCACAGGGTGATGTACAAACACACTATATGTGATCACCATTGGCTCAGAGAAACAGTTACAATACAAACATACTCTCGAAGAACTCTTGAATTTGGTTATTATAAATGGTTGGTATAAATACAGCTTATTAAGTTTGCTGTATGTTTGTAATGTAATAGGGTTAAGATAGGATTTTTGGTAGATCTGATAAAGTATTAATGTTCACAAGGTTGGCTAAAGGTAGATACAAGCTACACAAAACCAAAAACAAAAAGAAAATCTAATTTATAATATTATAATGTATATATACTGAACACTTCCTGCCTGCAGACATGAACAGCACCATCTCTCCTGTGCCACTGATTGGTCAAATGAAGTCCAGATATAATCACTTACTTTCGTAATTAAAACCAATGCAGATTGACTTTGACAGCTTACAAAACATTTAATAAATCAAATTTAGTTAAAATAATAAGGTTTTTCTTGACAGATTTTCTTTGTAACCGATCCATTTTATTAAGCCGAATGTTTTACAACACAAGTCCATCTATGTGATTACGGTCTTCCAGCTAGCAGACCAGAAAGGTGAGTGTAATTCATTTTTTTTTTTTGAGAGTGATTCTATTTTTTTGAGGCATTCCAGTCTGACACATTAATCAAACGCTTTAACCTTCAGGTCAGGCACACTGGAAGAAGTAAAAACGGTGATCTTGCCTCATTTGAACCCTGTCAAAGTGGAATTTTCAAGGACCCGATGCGGTCGAGATCTTCTGCTCCCCCATTTTTTAAATAGGTAAGCATTCCTGTGGCTGATACCCTTTCCTCTTTAACCTGTGTTAAAAACACACCTCATGAAAGAGGGATCATTTATTGTAACATATGGCCATATGTCCACACTATAGTGGGTTCCTCTGAGGTCGGTGGTGGGCTGGATTATTTGGTGCTCATAATTGTTCATGGAGATTTATAAGCGCTTAAAGTAGTTCCCTCTAAGATTCAGTAAAGTTTATTTATATAGCGCCAAATCACAACAACAGTCACCATATTGTTATATTGTAAGATAAAGACCCAACAAACTAGACAAATCCCAACAATCAGATGGCCCCATATGAGCAAGCAATTGGTGACAGTGGGAAGGAAAACATCTCTTTTAACAGTAAGAAACCTCCGGCACAACCAAGCTCAGGGAGAGGCAACCATCTGCTGTGACTGAAGACAAGACAAAAGACATCGTGCAGAAGAGAGCCAGGTTGAGAATAACTAATCATTAAATACAGAGTGGTGTATAAACTCATACTAAGTGAAAAGAGCTGATTGAGGAAGAAACACTCAGTCCTTCATGGGAACCCCCCAGTATTCTAGGTCTACTGCAGTAAAACTAAGCCAGGATCACAGATAAGTGAGACAGGTAAGCGAGAAGAAATATGCTGTAGCAACGCGAGACACAGGGAGAATCTCGACATTATTGAACACTGAAAACATTTTAACCACTTATTTTCTTCTGCCAGTTTATTCCTTGACAGCTTTTAAGGTTACAACAATAGGAATTATACTCACATTCCAACCAACTTTACCACTCTGGAGGATCGCAAAGAAGACCTGGACAGTTTGCAGCTGTATATTGATGTTTCGAGTGCTTTGTTGTGGGGAAACCAGATAACAAGCCGGCGACTCCCTCCAGCAGCAAAGGAATGCCGTCCTTGAAATGAGGCCGCCCCGAAGACTCACTGGAGCCAGCTTCTCCGCAAAACAGTGACATAGTTGACATTTTGGTGTCCATAGATAAAAACAGTCCAGTTTTGACGCGCGCCTGGCCCTCCTGGAAATTCTGCATAAAAATTTTCAGGAACTGCGCAAGTCCATTGAGTTCAGCTAGCAGCAGTTGGAAACACTCACTGCTGAAAACGCCACCCTCAAAGAGTCAATGAAATCCCTCACTGAGGGACCCGACTCATAGAAGAAAACAAAAAGCTCAAGGAAACTGTCATCAAGCTCCAGGCCTGCAGCATGAGGAAGAACTTGGTGCTTTCAGGAATACCAGAGAAGGCAGAAGAAGACCCGCATGAGTCACTTCACACAGACTAACTTGAAACTCCCAGAGGATGTAGTTAAAATCATGTGTTTCCATTGTGTCCATCGTTTGGGAAATCAATGAGCTGACACACGCAGACCCAGACCTATCATGGCCAGATCTGAACACTTCCAGACATTTGTCAGAAAAAGAAAATACTACGTTTTTAATTGTGGCATGAAAAAGGGATAAAAAACCTAAAATATGTTATACAAGGCAGACAGTTTATTTCGTTTGAATTACTTGTATCAAATTATAGAATCAGCAACAATACATTTCTTGAATATCAGCAACTGAAATCCTGCATACAGGAAAAATTCAGTCACAGTCAACTGAGGCTGCAAAAATGTATAAGCTATTATTTAAAATTGATGAATCATGATGCTGGGAAGTCTGGTCTGCGCCTTGGGGGCTCGTGGTTGCCCACAGGCTCATTGGGTGGGGTGGGGTGTCCAGGTGAGGGAGCATCGGTTGCTAGGTGCAGCTTGTCCCTGACCCAGGCCAGTGTGTCTTGTCACTTTGCTGTGTGTGTCTGTTGCAATTGAGTGGATGACTGGTGTTGTGACTCAGTGTGCAGATGAGCCCCAAGATTGGAACTCATGCACACTCCAGTCTACTTTCCATGGTGGGGGCAGTGGGTGCTGGCCTGGACTCGGTGGTGCCCTGGGACGTTCTCATTGCGGACCCTACATCCCCCTGTGGTGTGGTGTGGGAAATGGGGGTGCCTACTGAGCCATTTGTTTCCTGGTTCTGTCCTTCCAAGGGTAGCCTGTACCTCCCGGTCTTACATGTCCCGGCCCTCCCTTACTCACACTCTCACAACACATCACTCAAACACGTAGGGTCTTGATGGAGGTAGGTAGAGCCATTCATGTGGGTCTGCTGGCTGTACTGCGCGGCGACCTGCCCCTCCTTTTTAATTACAACTTACCTATTACGGTGCGGATGGGTGGGGGTGGGTGAACACTACTGTTCAGCAGCGGAGTTCTTATCGTCCCCACTACTCCCCGCTGGGTGCTGCTACCCCCTCACTGGGATGCAGGTACTTGTTGGTACTGGGGTGCGTTGCTGGATGTTCTGGCGTGGTTGTTGACCCAGTCCTTTGGTGGTCCAGGGTGACTTGGACCTCTTCCATGTTGGCGGGTGGGGGTGGGGCTCTGCTGGGCATCGGGCAGTTTTTGGGCGCCTGGAGCCCTGGGACCATGATCTCACCTTTTACCAGGGTGGCAGGCCTATAGCGGGGTTGGTTGCCCATTGGCTGTGGTCCTCTGGGACTCCCACCCTTTGGACGTGGGCGCCCCATCTTGGGCCTCCCTCCTCCTTCTGCTGAGATGGGTGCACAGACATCGCAGAGAGTTGTGGCCTTAGGTAGAGTTAGTACTCTTGAGCCATTTGGTACCGGGCCGCGAGAGCTGAGGGTGTGAAATTTATGGTTTTCAGGGTTTTTATTGGTTTTTATCGTTATTTTGCCCGGTTTTCCCAGATCCAACTCAATCTGCCTCTGGCTCCTAAGGGGCGTTATTGCGGCTTGCCCCCCTCATTTTCAAGTGCATTTCGTGACAAAGAAACACACACACACACACACACACACTAGACACTCTCTCTCTCACACTCACACACGCACCACAAGAAGACTGATTTATGTAACTGTGCATTTTTGAATGTTTGTGTTTGAGGTGTTGTATGTTTGTTTTTTTCACAGGTGCACTTGGCAATACATTTTGCATTTCTATTTGTATGTCTCCCCCAACACCCCCCTCCCCTTTTTTTGTTTCCTGTCCTGCCTTAGACATTGTATTAATGTATACCACACATATATTGTAATAACTGAAATAACTGAAACAGAAATGAAGAAATAAACAGATAAACCCTGAACAAGAGGAGCCTATAGACAATTTATAGAGCTGATCTTGGAAGAGCAAAATGTGTTTGGCACAACAGTGCATTCAGATCATAATTCTGATTGCAAAAGCTGCCACAAAGGATTGGCAGGATTTAAAAAAAAAAAAAAAAGCAAGCATCACCTGATCCAACCCTAACTAAAAGCTTTATCAAAAAAGAAAGTTTTAAGCCTAACCTTAAAAGTAGAGAGGATATCCATCTCCTGAGAGTTTCTTTTCTGTTAAGAGAGGACAGTACAGCGAGTACAGGACCACAAAACAATTGGGCCCAGAGTTTGGATCACTGACATCAGTGGCTATTATAGCTGATTTAACAGATGATTCTCAAATGCAACTTGCAATTTTTTTTTTACATTTGGATTTTCTTCTTATGTAAATTATCCCAGCTTCTGCCTCTTAATACCGTCTAACCTTCCTTCTCAAACCTGCTGAAATGTGTGCTGGCTTTAAAAAAGCAACAATGCAGAAATGGCTCTGCTCCACCACTGGCAGCAACACTCCACTGACAGAAAATAAGTAATCAAGAGTCTCTTGGATTTAAATAACTGCTTCAGGAATTTTTTTTATATATATATTGGTGTTTTTTGTGAGGTTCAAATGCAAATAAACTTCTCTTCAGCTAACATTTTAAGAATCAATGCTAGGAATAACGAGACAGGCTATTTAACATTAGAACCGGAGGTTTCTGCAGTACTTCAGTTAATTAGCCTGTAGATTAAATTAACCATTTTATTTAACGTCTACAGTAAACAAGAACATTTGTGCAGTCAGTCAATGCTACAGTAAAGTTGGGGGAAACAGTGGTTGGAGACAAAATTATTGCCACCTTGTGCAATGGACTTCTGAGCTTGTTGCCTCTGAAATGGCTAGGTCAAAGACGAGGACCAGGTCTGTGGCCCCTCAATGAATTCCTGCCTTCAAAGGGACTTTGGTGCATCTTGACAGGGGCAGTTGGCTATCAGTCTGCTATTAGTTTCAGATTGAATAGGGTCAAATTGGCACATAGGTCCAAAATTGCAAATCTGTTGCCATCAGTTGACATCCACATACACAAAAATTCCCATTAACATTTGACATTGAGATTCCAGCCAGAATCTCAAAGATTTGAAACAGAAATCTGAAATTTCTCCTTAAAAAATGGTGTAGTTTCTGTAGGACAGATAACAGCAAAATAACACAGACATTTCAATTTTATATAAGAATATAAACACAACACATGTTGGCAACCAGTTGACCTATTGCCATGAGATGCAAGTTGCACTCATTGTTGCAGACTGACTCAGACTGAGTCCACTGTGTAAAAATTAGACAGTAATTTGCAAACCTTTGTCAAATCTGAGAGAGTCTGCTTCATCTAAAACTAAGGATTGTGGCCCACATTTTCAGACATTTTATCCAGAAAAACAATTAAAAGTGTTGCATGTAGCCCCCAAATAGTTGAATAACAGCAGAGGAACACCTATACCTATGATATCCCAAATAGTCAAATAAGCCTTCAGCAAGATAAAGCCATCTAGTTAAAAGCAGTTATTTGCTAAAAAGGTTGATAAATTAATTTGTTAATGCCTTGCCAAAATAATTTTGACATATGATTCTCAGGCAAACATCACTTGTCCTTGTGTTGTGCTTACCTGTTTTGCAGATGTGAAGTCTCACTAAGCCTTCGAGGTAGCGCCTTAATGGTGCTTGATTAATTAAGTCGCTGTTCGTGTGGATAATTTTACAGAGAACTGAGTACGACCCTGTCTTTCTTTCCCCCATCCAGCCTTTTGCCTGGGATGAACTGGGCTCGCAGGCAAATCTAGGAGAGCTAAACAAACCCAGATTCCTGTTGTTCACTGAGCCTGAAATCAGGGGCTAAATGATCATATCATGGGACTTTTATAAGTCAGGATGTTGGACTCATAAGGAGTTACTTACTTTAAATGGCCTTAAGCCTCAAGCATCCAGAACAGTAGACTTTATGTGTAAACTGAATATTTTAACATGTTGGTTTGCCAGTGTGACACCCAGGAAGCTAAATTCAACACTGAGGGGGCAAAGATAGAGTAGCCACTACATCATACATTACACTTTATGCAAGATGCCTGGATAACATGTGATACAGCTGAACCTGTATGAAGGTAATGAGTTATTGTTTATTTTCTTTTGCAAAAGGAGGATAGATGCGAGTGTGGAAGCAAAGCCTTCAGCCACCAAGTCAGCTATAGAGTAATTAATCCATCTAATCTCGCTGAGGCTGCCAGACCTTCACACTCTGGACCGAGTTTGCCCCAGAGAGGAATGTAGCGATGGATTATCTCAAAACATCAAATAATAAGCCCCCCTTCTGACACCACTGACAGCAAATGAAAAGGCCCCGGTTTTTCCATCCCTGTGAAGAATTAAAGATATGAAGAAAACTCTGTGGGGATCTAACTTTGGCGGCAGGTTCATGAATTAACTGGATGGAGGCTGCTATTTAAAGCCTGCAAAAAACTAATAGCTTGATTAATTCCTGGTGACTTGCACCCGACATGTCTTCACTGTTGTGCACATGAAAAGTCGTGGGGTACCAGCGAAGTAATTATATCATCACAGGCCATTGATTCCACTGTAACCTAATTTTTTTATTATTTTATTACTCTTTTCTTTGCTGACTTGGCAGCTTTGGCTGGCGAGGGGTTTGAATTCCATCGGAGACCGTTTCCTACGCCTGGACGCAAAGAGACTTAATTGAGGTTAAGCACCTTGGTCAAGGGGTTTGGAGTGCCACACTGCTGCACTGGGAAGTTTGTGGAGGGGCCCTTTTACTCTCTGACCAACCAGACTACAGGAAAACAGGGCAGAGTGAGGAGGTGTTTGGACAGAAACATTTGGGACAATTGCCATGCTGATTTTGTTTGTTAGAGCAAATTGTTGATCTGATTTAAGGTGGCTATAGTTCTGGTCATGACGTTACAGTAATTAGCGCTACATGAGGGAATGTGGGTCAACAACCTAATGCTATAGTCGGGAAAACAGTTGTTGGAGGTCACAGCATGACCAAAAAGTATTGAGACTGAATGCAGTGAACTTATGTTCTCATTGGTTGTTTCAAAGATGGCAAGGAAAATGGCAATAAGGTAGAGCCAGTATGCTACCGGTATAAAATTGGGTTCAAGTTGATGGTTGCAGTCTGTTTGTGATATTGCAATTAACTCTGATAAACAGCAAAAATTGCAATTCTTCGACCTTCTACATAAACAGTAATTCAGATTAACTACTTACAGAGTTCAGAAATCTGGATGTAAGTAGTTATATCTATAAATAAGAAACAGAAATCCAGAATTTCCCCCACAAATAGTGATGTAGTTGATGCAGGACGGCAGTTTAACTGTAAAATATTCTTTTATATAAGATTAAAATCAGAATACAGCCAGCTGGCAGGCAGTTGAGTTGAGTGCCCTATAGCCAAGACGCATGAGCTGTGCTTATCAGTGCAGACTGACTCAGACTAATTGCACCGTGCTAAAAATCTGTCTGCGTTTATAAATAATATGGCAATTATATGACAATGTCTGGCTAGGAGTGCATTCAGGTCGAGTTGCTTTGTTTGGTGACAGATTGCCTCCTATGTGGACCGTGCAATGGAAAGTGTTTGCACAGAGGTGGGAAGGGTGTTGCATGATCAGCCTCTTTGTGACCAGTTGGTTGTTACAACTACTTGTAATAAAGCAAGTGGGTGCAAAAAAGCACAGATTTCTCCTAGTCACAAGGATGTTGCTGTCCTATTTTTACTCTAGTGAGACTGATCCCCCCAAAAAGGTTTGTCCAAGAAACATAAATTAAGTTACGTTAAACTGCAAATTAAACTTTAAATTGGCACGCGTTTGCATGTCTGCCATTGCTAAGGTGTATCAAAAATGAATGCCTGATGACTTATCTGGACTTACATATTTTGGAGTCCAGTACTTTGACCTTTGACCTGCACACATTCACAGCTCTACATATACATAGATAAATATACATCTTCATTGGCAAAAACTAACATACTAATAAAAAGCTACCTATATTTGACAATATTAGACATGTGTTTGAAATTTGCCTTCAATGAAGTAACATTTCTGTGATGGGACATGATTATGAACAGCGTATAACAGCCTCCCTTTAGTTACATAAGTCCCTCTTAACAGAGCCAAGGTTTGTAAACATGTAACAGCATCAGTGTTGTCCTCCTGTCGTTGAGATCCAGTTGAACCACGGGGATCTTGGCCATTGTTTGATGCAGTTCAGGGTGGGTGGGTGGGTTGGACTCAACCCGCATTACTGGTTTCAGTTATTCTTTTTAATTTTCTTGCCAACAACACATCAAAAGGACTTAAAGCAAGCCAAAGTTCCACATGGTGATGACAGAAAACCACATGTGCCAAATCCAAGTAGCTGCCTCAGCACTGTGGTGGGATCACAAGAAAGGCTTGTGGTCACCTTTGGCAGGCTTTATAAAATCCATCCAGCTAAATAGGGGCTGCAAATAACATACACACTTTAACGCAAATGACATCAGTCTATAGTAGCACAGAGAGATGAATAAAGGACTTACTGTATAGGCTGTTTCGCAACCACGTGGGTGGCCACGCCATTTATGGCTGCCACGCAGTGTTTGAACCGAAAAACACTGGCATGTTGTTGCTGTTGTTAACTGACTCCTAGATAGACACAAATAAGCTGAATATTGTGGAAGCAGCTATTTCTTTCTCTTTTATAGGAGGGAGGTTGGTGGTGAGGGTTAATTTTGAACATTAACACGCTGAAGTGTGAGACCTCAGTGACATGGATGTTAGACAGATCAGTTACAGGTGTTAAAACCCCTTGGCATGGCTCAGCTATTTAACTTTGTGAAAGAACAGAGTTAAAAACAATATGCTAACTAGCAAAGCATTAAAATCCCTCAAACCTCCTTTCAATGCTCCTTTCAAAGATGTTTTTTTGTATCTGTGTAAAACTTCAGCTGTTGATTTTTGTATAATTCCATCACGTTACCGTTGCTGGGAATCTGACACCTTATAATCGGATATTTTGCTGTGTCATGTGGGCGTGGGATTGTGGTTGAGCAGCACACGGATGCTGTATATCACCACAACAAAAGAAGCATGAAAAAACTGAGTGCTGGAAGCGCACATGTAAACCAACCTGCTTTACATGTGGCCATTCCATGAAAGACTTTTTCATGAACACTATTAATATAAAGCCGTATCAGGAAATATGATCCAATGTTATAAGACAGAGCCGGAAAATGTAAAGCATCCCTTTGTGCTGAGAATGACTCAGCTTTTTTTCTTTTCATAAGGCTGTGTTGTTTCTTTTACACATAACAAGCAAAAGGCAGGATTATGGAAATTGGGTTTAATATCCTTGCTTCACCTGACATTAAATCAAACAAACATGTGTTAAACATCATTTTAAATGATTCTGCATCTAATTTTTTTTCATAAGACATGCAAAGATATAGAGATGTGCCTAAAAACATGACTAAAACTAACACAATATTTACAATGCTTGGAAATCAGAGTATCATTTATTCCAAGTTAAACTACATAAACACACACACACACACAGATACACCTGCACACACAGATAAATGTCTTGTACCTACCGGTTGTAACTTGACACGCGTCTCTCTGTAGTCTCATCAGGTGCTGAACCGTAAAAAGCAGCCTGAGAGCGAAAAAATATACTCAGGGATCAAGTGGGAGGAGCTTCTACCATTCAGGTGGACTAGACCTGTGTTGTTTGTTTTTGTCCTGAGCATTTAATCTGAATCAAAAAGTAGAAACACCATGTGAGTTTTGCAGGCTCCCAGTTCACAGTTAAACTCTCATCCTGTCCTCCGGTACACTGAGGATACTGAGGACATCACAGGTGTAGGTGTAGGAGGTGGAGCAGCAGATGAAAAGCAGTCACCATGGGGGCAGAAGGCTTATGCGTGTGGCATATGCGTCTGTGTCATGTATGTACTGGAATTGATGTAGGGGTTTTAGGGTGTGCCAATGTTTTCTAAGACTTTTAGAGGTTTTCATCAGCTTCTTAATTGTCAAGGTGTGGCAATATGTCAGTAATTAAATGTATTAAACCCTACTGAAACTGGACCTTGATGCTCATTCTTCAGGCAGTGGAAGGGTCTTTTGTATTGCTAAGGAACATCATTTATATTTTCAAACAGGGTTGCGTAATGACATTTTTCCTGTAGCATTTTGTAGCTAACTTTCTCCTGTTTTCTTACATTATCTGTACCGTATTTTCACTTCCTTGAAATCTTAGATGCAAATTTATGCTTTTGGACCTGTAGATTGCTACTTAATTTGAGATATTTGATTATGATTTGATAGATTTAAAGTAAAAAATTAGACCTTATGATTTTTCAGCTGATGTGTATATGTGATGTATAGATCTACGTCTTGTATGCACTGGATTTGATGTTCTGAATTAGGGCTTGCCACTACTTTCTCAGGCTTGGAGATATTTGTGAGTTTTTCATTTGCAAAGGCAAGATGATGTGTCAGAAAGTATGTTTAATACCATTAAAGCCTTTTGAAATTGCACAATAATGTTCATTCTTCAGTCAGTTGAAGAGGCTTTTGTATTCCTGATGCGTTTCCACTTCCTTGAAATCCCAAATAAGACTCCCAGAGTTTGACATACCGTATTTTTCGGACCATAAGGCGCACCGGACTATAAGGCGCACTGTCGACAAACGGGTCTGTTTTCATACATAAGGCGCACGGGAATATAAGGCGCATTAAACGAAAACAGTCAGATAAGTCAAACTTTACTCAACTCATTCCTCTTGCTTCCTGCACTTCCGTACCATTGATTCATTAATGTCGAGTTCTCTGGCAGCTGCTCTATTCCCATGTTGTTCCAGTGTTTTTCTAATTTTTGCTATGTAACTTTGCACTGTCCACTTTCTGCTGTAACAAAACACATTTCCCACGTGTGGGACTAATAAAAGTCCCACTTATCTTACATTAATGACTAACCTCGTATTGTGGATGGATTCTCTCAGATGTTCTCCCCTACTGAAGTTTCGTCCGTTTACAGCATCTTTCCATGCAATTGCATTTGTCAAATTCAGCGTTCATTCTCCAGCTTCACTG
>VUQG01020772.1:0-11601 GCA_015106755.1 Etia nguti | reverse complement strand
ACTGCTGCATCCTAGATGCATGAAGGAGCGTTTCCGCAGGTCCTTCCTCCCTGCAGCTGTCAGACTGTACAATCAGAACTGCTCCCAACAAACATAGAGGTTTACATCAGCGCTGTAACTATTTTATCAACCGATTCACACTATAACCTGGGTTTTTCCCTCTTATCTGTATTTCAGTTTATTTAATTTAATAACTGTACAGTACTCTGTTTCTGGTAACCATTTTCCTTTATGTAAATATGTAAAAAATTGCGTATGTTTCTGTTCTGTGTTCTGTGTACTGTTTGTATATGTGTCTTTCTTGCTGCTGTTACACCCAAATTTCCCCTTGTGGGACAATTAAAGGATTATTCTATTCTATTCTATTCTATTCTATTCTATGTTTGGTTTAGCAAAATTTAATGCCAGATGCCATTCCTGACACAACTCTAAAGGGATTTGTCTCCTCCCTACAAACCCTTTATATTTTACCAGTGGTGTTATTTTATTGTGCAGTAACAGTTCTGCTTACTAAACCACTGTGCTGCTAAAGCATGAAGATTGTATGAAACATTTGGGTATGGTTCCTGGGTAGAATGACAAGTTCTTTGAAACAGTGGACAATGGTGGGAAAATGTTACACCTTCTCTAAACCGGTGGGTGAGTGAGAGGTTTTACCTAAACAGCAGCAATGTCTATCCAACCTCTACCATATCAAAAGGGCTGTGCACACAGTGAATATGTTGCCATATGTGCGACCGCTAGGTAACAAAACAGAGTGTTCCCAACACCAGTTTGTACTGTTTGCTAGTTTATGTTTGGGACGAATCCGTGTGAGGGCCTTACTGCTTGCTTTCAGTGAGGTCAGTGATGGTTCACACAATCCATTTATCTCTGATTAAGATTTCATCAAAGTCAAAACATAATGATGTCCAAATGTGGCTCTTTTGATGCAAATCCATTCTAAGTGCAATGTTTTCCGTGAACATCAATATGACTTTTTGATTATCCAGATGACTTAGCTAAACAAATATAAGAGACAGGAAGCATTTGAAGCTTTTATTTGCAGCAGGAGTTTGTTAGAATACAGAATTTAAAAAAATGCAGTGTCTTATTTCAGTGAGGAATAAGGTTTAGCATTTTCTGTATGAAACTCCTCATGCATACAATCTCTCTATGGGGAACATATATGAGAATACTATATGCAGTAAATGAATGAAAAGTGTTCACTGACCTTGAATATCTAAGCTGTAGGGGTCTTTCACCGGAATAGCAGGATCCAGCACTTTATAAATAACCTTAAATAAAAAAAGAGATGTTTTCATTAGACTGCAGTATTAAGGAAATTCTATAAACCTTAAACAGATGTTAACCAAAAATTTCCACAAAATGGAAAATATGCAATGACTGGTCACATTTCCCTTAATATCTTCCAACTGCACTTTATAAAGTTCTAATCATATCTTTTAACTACTCAGTGTGCTTTAAACAAATAAGCTATGTTTATATGGTAAATGTTCTTACATAGTGCTTTTCTACTCTGAGCATTGAAAGCACTTTATACAACTTGCCTTTTCTTCTATGCTCTTTCTATGTAAGTGCTTTCTATCTAACATTCACACACATTCATACTCTGAAGGATGCATTGGAGAGCAACTTGGGGTTAGTATCTTGCCCAAGGACATTTGGTGTGCAGGCTGGTGGGATCAAACCACCAACCTTCTGATTAGCAGATGACCTGCTCTACCACGTGAGCGAGGTCTAACCAGTAGTGCATTTCCTGACTCATTTCCAGAAACACAAACCAAGCATTTAACTACCAAAACAAATGCTGGGTTTTATTGTGAAATGACTATATTATTTCAAATAAAACAATGGCCTGATATTACATGAAGGGTGGCAGATACCCCATTTTTTGCAAGATTATCATCTGCCTTATATGTGCTATGGTGCTATATGTGGAAAATTACATGGTTCAGATGAAGTCAGATCGCAGTTGCTTGCTGATCAAGTTTGATTCCTGACAGACTTCAGGAGTGAGTTTGTTTGGCTGCAATTTAAAGCATGTAAAAGGTGTATTTGTCCTCTCTGGGGACCCTTAGTACTTAAACATACTGCAAACTGTTAGCACCAGATGCATGTTCTATTATTTCTGAAGAAATCATAAAACCTTCTCTTGAGTTGTCAGATCGTGCCCTTCATCCAAAACATTGTATTTATATACATTAAATATTGGTGAGTTACAAACATATTACAGACATGAATGACTTTTGGGTAGGTGGCGTAAAGTGGGAAGGGGTAATGAGCCACACTGACATGCTCCTTCATTGCCATGAACACATACTAAATTCCTGCAAATGTTGCCCTGTGAAGCAGGCTGAAAATAACCCACTACAAACGTGTCATTTAATCTGCTTTGCTGAAAACTCCATAATGCTAAGCTGCTCTAAAAGATTAGAGTGGCAGTACTTTGCAGAATTCTTGAGCCACCACTCATTTCTTCATATCCAAGCAGACAGACTTTCTTATAATTTTTTAAAGAGACAATTGTTCTTCAGGCTTTCTGAGAGTTCCTTTCTTTTCTTTTTGTGCATTTCACTCATTTTCAGTGCCGTCATTGTACGTGACCATTTTAACAGGAGCATTTTTTTGTTTTTTAAATGACTAAACACTGACCTATGAATCATTCAAACACAAAAAGGAACCAAAATCAAGGAATAAACCAGTGTTTTTTTTATACGTCACAAAAAACTTAACAAAGAACAAATATCAAATGGAATCTTTGTGTTAATTGGCTGCTTTGTTACAAGCACACATGAAGCTATGAAAATCCCAAAGATAACACAGTTTGACAGGCATAAAATAGTAATTTGCACCAACAAGGTGATTCCCAAAGACCTATTAGCTGAAAACTTGACATATCTCCATATGGTGTGCAGTCTGTCCCTAAGAAATTTGAGGAAATTGGAAAAGTAGAGGACAAAATAAGTGGAAGGCCTAAAATAAATTATCTACAGCAGATGAACAGCATCTGAAAGTCTTATCCTTAAGAAATAGAAAAAAAAATCCAGCAAAGACCTGATACAGGACCCGAGAGATACAATCGGCCCTAGCTCATTCATTTAGTTGATGCTTAGTTGATACTATTCACTGATTTCCTCAGAAATGGTCTCAGTGGAAGGGTGGCTGTCAAAAGGCCAACCATAAGGAAGGGAAACAGAGAAGAAAAGACGAGGTATGGCAAATTCCATAACAACTGGACTGAAAATCAGTGGGAACAAGTCTTATGCGGTGATTATCTACAACCAATAGAATCTCTGTCATGGAACAAAAGGTAGCCAAAATAGAGCTTTGGAATGTCCGTCAAGAAGCCTGGAGAACTTACTTCTTTGCCTCATACACCATATTTCTATTTGCACGCTTCAATAAATCGCTGTGGTGCCTACTGTGCATTTTCCTATGTAAAAAAATATTTTTAAAAAGTTATTTTGTATAAATTCAATTTTATGTCTTAAACTACAGAGATGTATATCCTTGAGTGGGCTTAAATCTAAAAGATGCAGAAAGGGCAACAAAGAGGAAAAGTGCTGAACTTTTTCCTCTTCTTCTTCTTCGTAATGCCTCTTTACTACTAGAGGTACTTTTTACCTCTCCATTAGTGGAGGGTTCGATGTCAGAGTAGCGTTCCTCACAGATGATGTCATTGATATGATGCAAGCCATTGGTGGGAATGCTGGGGAAGGTTCTGGTACAGTTGGAGGCATAGTAGCGGTAGGGACGCCACGTTCGACCAAAGTCAGCTGAACGCTCAATGACCAGAGCTGCAGGTCGGAAAGTCTGAGGAGACAGAGTACGAAAGATTTATCTGAACCTTTCATCAGCTGTACACACAGATAAAGGATTTCTGCCTGATGGAATGCAGCCACCACACTTCTCAGTGTACATAACAAACACACACCTGAAGAATTATGTCCTTTGATGTGCTTAAACACATACAGTATTGCACATCCAACAGAGGTATCCACACATGAAAGAAAAGTGCATGTACCTTGAACTTCATGATGAGATGTGTGAAGTGGAATTCAGCCTCCAGGTTTAGTCTGATGCTGACACTCTCCTGGCCTGTGGAGAAAATAACTGTTGATGAATTTTGATTGACCGTTGCAGACCTTTACCTTTTTTCTTTTCAGATTTCCCTCATTCAAGAAATACCAAAGTCCTGCTCTTACTCCCACAGGAACACAAATGTAGCATCAGTACAAACTTTTCTGTGAAGGACCATTTGCCTTCGTATTGTTTTGCTGTCAAGATGTATTATTCTGGTCCAGGTGTAATACCTATTGACATGGGGTTAGTGCAACCCAGAGAGTTTATCTGATTTAGAAATTTTCCACAAAAAACATGGAGTAAGAAAAATCTGTACTTTCTACGGACCTATTGACATCTGTGGCTACGCTTGATATCATTCTCATTAGCCTTCAAGATTTGACCTTGACCTACCTGTAAGTGGGTCCACATGCTGAAACATAAGAAATCTGAAGTTGCCTTCAAAATGCTGTCCAAACTTTACTTAGAGTTAGACTGATTTAGAAGTGTCCACAGCATGCTGATCTTAGCGGTAGAAATATTAACATGTTTGTTGAAATGAAAACTAAATTCAAACTTACAGATACATCACAGATTCACACAAGGTTAAGATCACAGGCAACCCGCATAATTGTTGCACATCACTAGAGGTCCCCAGGTAATACTAGTCCTATTCAAATAGTGCATCACAATGTAAGGAAACATATTCTTCACACACACACACATATATATAAATATATGGGGACGGACGCAATCATCACAATGAACACACTGATCATGTTTTTTTGTTTTTTAATCCTTATTACACACACACACACCATGGACAGATTGCCACCAGGTGTTGACTCCGTTGCTGTCTGTGAGGTAGATCACATTTTCGATGCGGTGGCTGTTAGAGTGTACATTCGGGTCGTAGGGATGCTGGGAGTTGCACTCGAAACATTTCTCTGGTTGCTGAGGAAACAGAAAACAAGTTTTCTTTTTAAGAATAACAACAAATTTAAGCTATAAAAAAGTTCAATTGTTAAAATAGAAGGCGAGCCTTTTTTAAATAGTTCACTTTTTTTCATGGCTTTCATGGTTTTGGTAGTGACGAAAAGCGGGACAAGCAAAGAAACAAAAGACAAAGAAAGTAGGAGAGACAGAGGCCATGAATGAGTGTCCTCATTCATTGTTTTTGTGATAACAAGGGTGTAGTACATTCTATTTAAGTGTGCCAAAAATCCAACATTCATCATCAGTAGGAGCATACCAACTCTCTGTCATCGTACTAAATGTACAAACATGAAAAATCTGATTGTCATCTGAGGAGATTACAGATTGTTACTTTTCAGGCAAATTTAAGTAACAGAACATCCTTTCACCACAGCCTTAACACTGACTAATGCCATCAAATATTATCAGGACATTTCACTAAAAGTATATCAACAACAGGAGATCTAACAGGATCTCAGGCTACTACTACGGGATGAAATGCACAAATAAAAGAAGCTCTCTTTGCTTAACATTGTAACAGCATTTTTGCACAAGCAACATAAAAGATTTGCAAAAAAGTCAAAGACTAGCACAGACATGAATAGGAGGAGAAAATACAGGAAGAAGAAAAAATAGACTTAGTTAAAAACTGACACACATGAGGCAGGAGTGAAGGTGGACACACTTGAAATCAGAGATTATGGGAAAAATAAGACCATGTGATGACCAAGGTCAAGAGCATGAGTTTGAATGAAGGGTGGCTTCAAAAAAGGCAGACAGGGAAAGATGCAGATAAGAGCAGAGAATCTGCAGTGAAGGAGTCTCAAAGAGCACCAGGGATGAAGGATAAATGTGCTTGGAAGGGAGGTGGTGAGTTAAGAGATCCGGGGAGTGAGGGAGATGCTGAGAAAGAGCAAAAAAAAAGCTCAATTTGAGAGGGGCCATAAAGAGGGGAGTACGTAGAAGGAAAGAGGGCACACCAGAGAGGGATGATGAGGGTACGTTGGCAAGAGAAACAGTAGATTCCAGGGCTGCTAAATTAGGTTGCCAAGGGTGATTAAGCTGCTAACAACAGCATGGCTGTTAATGAGACTCGGCTGAGAATTGAAAAGAAGGCATGCTGGATATAGCGTGCGTGTATCCATTCACACATACACATTATTTCAATTTGGATGTATATGTGTGCACATGCACATGGCTATACGTGCACACTACTGCCCAGGTGACTTAGCAATGTCCACACTTCTTACTTTGACATACTGAAGCCCATTTTCAGCAATTATCACTCCAGTATTCCAGATGCACATTGTGTTTCCTGATGCAAGTTTATCATTTGAAAGGCTAATTATAATCTTTTATAAAAGAGCCTTTTCTAATTACTTTAGAACAACTGAAAAACTGCAGATTTTTTTTAAAGCAATGATTTGACTGAATGAGCACTGGTAGGCACTTCAACCCACTACATCTGTGGGTATCATTATATCATGTGGAGGTCTTTAGAATGTTGTTGGGGGGGGGGGGTTGCTTTGGTTTTATAAGATAAAGGCTAATACATGTAGGTGATAACCAAAACCTTCAAAATGGCTATAACAAGAATAGAATAACAAGTGGAAGGTCCTGAGCTACCAAGCAAGAGGAAAAATAACATATCTGAGGCCCGCCATTACAAGAATGGTTATCTTTCCAGCAAGCGTAGAAATGTTATGGTTTGGGGGTGTCTTGATGACGGTGGTGAGAGATTTGTACAGGATAAGGGGAGCTTAAAAAAAGAAGGCTATCAGTCTATTTTGTAACCCTATATCTTAACATGTGAATGACACATCAGCCTGTGTAATGAATAATTACTGAATTCACTGAACTGAATTCTTTTTTTATACCCAAATCCGATCCAGCCGAGTGTCACAAACCTGACATTTTGTGGATTGCTATGTTAGGACCACACATTTCAAAAACACTTTAAAGCTGTAGCTGGTGAGCCTCACTCCCTTTTATCACCTCCTATTTATCTCTAATTAGTCAGTCATGGTCAGCAATGCACCCACCTAGGTTTGATGCTGATTTGAAAACATTGTTTTGCTACGATACAGAGCTGGTTTTACGTTTTCAAAGTTAACTACCACTTTGATTCCTCATTCTTGTTTCTTTTTACCTCAGCACCACACCTGAAATTGATATTATCCTTTCTCCTGCACACAATCTTCTCTCTTTGACTTTCTTCATTCCCTGCTTTCTTGTCTCCTTTTAGACCTTTTTCTTCTCAATTCCTGAAAGTCTTTAATACAACTGGCATTAGTGGAGCGCCTAAATGCAGTTGCATCTTCAATGACGCAAAGTGGGAAAAGTGTAATCCAGTCTCTGTATTATGTTTGTGTGTGAAGGTGAACAAACCTTTTTGAGGCAGAAATCCAACAAAAAATGAAAAACAATGCCCACAAATCCAAACAGAGGATAAAAAGGGAACTCAACTGTGGACAAACAGTGCAATGAATAACAAAAGGCAACTGAAGCAATTTAAACTAACACAGACACTAACCAGTGTTCATTTTTAAAGAAATAAAACACAGTTTGGGGGAAATGATGAACAAGGCCCTGTACTATAAAGCAAGTTCAACATGACCAGGGTATTTTTCTGTTATCTGGATTCACTACACCAAACTCAGCAATCATGATAAGCAGTCACACAAAGTTGGTTATCCACCTACTAAGTTAATCCAGGGTTTCCCCCTGTGCAATCCTATGAAAGAGGTGGTGGAAATCTTAACATTATTATCAACATTAATATTAATTAATAACAAAATTCCAGTAAGTGAAATTAATTTCTAGTTTATTCTCACAATGAACAAAACAACAAAAATGTATTTTATTATGTATTTCTTTTTAATTTTTTGCTCCTTCATACCTTCCTGACGCAACCTCAAAGGGATTTGTGTCTCCTCCCGGACATACATAACTCAAACAGAGACTTGGTCTATGTACAAATTTTATATATGGTCAACAAAGACGTGTCCTGTTTTGGATCATATTTTAATTCTTGGCGAACAATAAAATTTGTAAGGTTGTTTACAGCCAACAGAAATAAAAATAAGGAAAAAGTTAAGTGAACAACCATCGTAGTACAGAAAATCTGGATAAGAACTGCCAGTGTCACCACTAAGCCTCCTAGTAGTCACTGAGATTCAAACTTCTCAGAGAGTTTTAGTAGATGCAGCTATGGTATCAATGTGAAGCTCCTACATCACCTCGTTCTCGAGTTACCGGATTTACAAACATAGGTATCATAGCCACCTGCCCAACAACAAAACCCCACCAGCCTTTTACAGCTAAGGGTTGATAAAAACTAAAGCTCAAGGATAACAAATGAAGAGCAAGCTAACAATCAGAGAACAATAAATAATAAACAGAACTTAAAAGTCCATATGTCAAAGCACTGATTCAAAAACCCAGGACCATGACACTCACAAGCAGCATCAACACACATTAAATACTGTGACTGATTACAATCTGAACCCTATACCCTTCCTATTACTGCAGTAGAAGGCTGTCTTGCTGAGCTGGAAGTTTAATGTTGTGAATATTCCTACCCTGAGGCAAAGGAAGAGCAGGCACATACATGCAGACGCACGGAAATGCATGAATGCAGGCAGCGTGAAAGACAACAGCATGGTGAACATGCTGGGAGACGTATTATTGTAGACAGAAAAAACAACAGTTGCACGTTGCAGGAATGAACACTATAACATAATTTATTTCACTAAAACATCCTCATCACATATGTGTGCATTAGTATAGTTCCACAAAAAAAACATACAAAAAGAGAGAGAGAGGTAGAAAGCATATAGGTAAAGAAGGTGTGGCTGACTTGTGTATCTACACCTGGGGTCTGTGTAGCGAGCGTTGCTCATTGAAACAAGGCTGCAAACAAACAGACAAATGAACAATTGAAGATGGAGTAGTGCAGACGGAACGATGAAGATGGATGAATGTGTTATAGACAGAACATGCCATCTCATTTTTCTTTGCCCTACTCAGTGTGCCATGTATTGTGAAGGAAATGGCAATGTGATGAGCGATAGTGAAGTGAGAGTCAAGCAGAGTGCATGTGAAAAAAAAACAGCCGTAGAAAAATCAACGGGTAAATTCAAATAAGGGAAGAAAACGATGTACTTAGGTGGTCTGTCATTACATGGATCTACAAATATAATCAAAAGCTATTAGCACTTATTCCCAATTCATGCTCAGAATGAATGTGGGTATGCTCTTTGTATTCCCTCTTTACACTTCACATTCAAAGAGTTTGCGTGTGACTGACCTGCAGATGACTGACAATACAATATCGCTCTGGTCCATTAAGGCCGCAAGTGGAGGTGGCCGTTAGATTGACAGCACGTCCAATCAGGAGGTTTCCTGTTGCAGGGTAACAGCTTCCCTCAGTGCAGCCATGAGGGCTTGATGGGAGCTCTTGTCCAAATACACAGACAGCTGACCATGGAGGGATGAATGGTAGAAACAGAAAACAGGATCATTAATCACAGTCAGCTTCTTACTAACGTTTCCACTAATTTAGATATTTTTCTTATATTAAAAAGAATCACAAATCTCAAATCGCCCCCCAAAAAGCTGGAAATGTGTAAGAAGTTGTAAAGTTTACGTCTTTACTGCCAAGTAAACATCTGCTTTGAATCACGTATGAGCAAATTAGACCTTTTGATGGCTTGAATCTACAGGAAGCCATGTTGGAAACTTTGTCTAAAGGGATGGACACAGTCAGCATGCTTTTAACAACTAGTTTATCGCATTTTGAAGCATCAGTGTGAGCATTTTGGTTTGTGCCATGAGGGCTTTTGTAACCACAAGTGACTGTATTTGGACAAGAGGGTGGATTGATTATTAACTATTACTAATAAGCTTGGTCCATAATATGCACATCCATAATGCAATGATAATTTATATATTAGCCACTTCTGATAGGTAAAAGATTAATAAAATGCCAGTATTTCATTGAACAAAGCTGAAGCACAAAATTTTTGGACTTCTTTACCACCAAGAAGAGCATATAACTTGTCAGTCCATTACAACTGCTCAAAAAGGCACAAACATGTTAAAAAGACCCGGTTCAGTGTCCTGACTGACTCTGAGGAGAGTTTCAATAGAAAGCTATCAGCTAAACCAGTCATGCCCCTAACCTTAAAGCAATTTTTTTAATACCGGTAGGTTATTTAAAAAAGATTTTATGAATGGGGGAAACATTTAATTTCTTATAATGTGATCATAATTTTTAACTGTGAAAAGTTTGGCACCTTAACGTAGCAATCTACAGGGATTGACTCACTTTTAGACTCAGCCTCAAATGGTAAATGCAGAAATTGCAGTTTTTGCTGCGTTTGCATTAATTGTTTTAGCTCTGGAGGTTGTCACTCAGCTTGTACTCACAATCAAATTCACTTTCTATCCTTGTTCAGTATATGTGTTGATAACAGTTCTTAAATATGTAATCAGTTTATAATGCAGTTTCTATCATTCCCATCTGTTTTTGTGTATTTGAATGTGTTCCATTATACACACTGTCACACTGTTTTTCTTTTTTTGAGTTCTACTGTTCTTGTCACACTTTTGAATGAAAAAACATGTCTCTCTTGTCTGATTTAAAAAAAAACAGCCAAGGCTTGATAATCTCGGAACACAGAGACATAAAAGATGAGAGATAGCTGTTCATCCTGTTGATCTAAAGAAAGCAACCAGGAAAAATATAGATGGTTTAAAATGGACTCAAAAGCATCCTCTCTAATGTGACTGACAGTAACTAGGCACTTTATTAGGAACACCTGTACACCTGATTATTCAATTTATTTATATAGTCCCAAATCACAACAACAGTTTCCTCAAGGCCCTCACAAAGAAAACAGAGAAAACCCCGACAATCATATGACCCCCATTGAGCAAGCACTTTGGCAACAGTGGGAAAGAAAAACTCCCTTCTAAGAAGAAGAAACATCCAGCAGAACCAGGCTGAGGGAGGAGTAGGCATCTGCCAGGTTGGGGTAAGGGAAGGGAGACAAGACGAAGACACGCTGACAGGTTTATTCAAGCAATATATGCAGTAATTCACAAGAATAGTGATTAGGAGTTTCATTCTGTGTTCATATCAATCATCAATAGCATTGCGATAGTGTGAAAAATGGGATCAGAATTCCCAGAGACTGTCAGACGTCAGGTTATTTTTCTTAACACAGAACATCTCTGTCATCTTGGCATCATTAACAGACTGAAAGTTTCTGAGATAGACAACACATGGAACTCTAAAATGCTTTGGATTAGTTCTGTACAAAGAAGCATGACAAGGCAAGCTCAGTGAGCACGCAAACAAGCCTCACTAAACATCATTAAAGCACTGGAAGACTGACAAAACCAAACATTCTTGGCATTAGAAGAAGACCTTAGAGATTTGTTAGATCATGCTGGGGAATAACAGCTTATCAAATGAATGTAAACTAAAGTGTCATCATGGCCTTTGGTATTTAGGAACTATAAAAAAGACAAATATGTTACTGGCTACAAAGGACA